>JAOEFI010000004.1:33034536-33053441 GCA_034621735.1 Anopheles plumbeus | reverse complement strand
GGGGTGGGGGGGGGGGGGGGTGGGGGGCGTTGAAGCGCGGGGCAACTGCGCACCAACAAAACATATCGGTCGCACTGGTAACCGAGCATTACCATTAGTTTGGGCGAGGCGAGGTTTGCCGTTTATGTTTGCTAAATCACTCCACCGCACAGTTCCGTTGTCGACTTGTGTCGGCTTACCGCCAGTTTTCCAAACACGGAAAGCGCTCGCTCCGTCTTTCTTCTTCTGCTTCCATCGTTCATTTTGCGTGAATGCGCGGATTTCAGCGCCAAATGCCATGGAAATGATTGGGTAGCCCGCGAGAGGCGAAACAATATCATAAGCTTCGGGGGGGGTTTTTTTTTTCTCTCCTTCTACCAGCGAATGTTTTTAAACTCTGTGTTTAAATGTGTTTTCCGCGGAAGGAATTAGAAGCAATTAGGTGGCAGTATGATTGGGAAGCGGTTTTTCCGTACGGTGGTTTTTAGAGCAACTAATTAGTTGCGGAAAACTGTCGTCACCGGGTAACTAATCTGTCAGCTTTTCGAGCGTGCATATATGTTCGTTTGCGATAAAATAAACTATATTTAGATGTACAGTCAGAATAGACAAGTGTAACGAAGTGGAGGAAATTTTAGGATCGACCGACAAAGCTCGGCTGGTGTGTGTTGCAAACACGATGATAAATTTGTGTACTTAGACTGTTGTTACAATGATTTGTGTACAGCATTGGGGAATATTTAGTATTATACGAATTGCAAACATGTGCACATTTTAAACTTAAAGCAAATGTTAATGAACCATAGAGAAGTTTAGAAGAACACAGTAAAACGTAAAACGATTACGGAACTAACATTATTCATTATGAAACGGTTTACCAGGAACTGAAATTCGGCTACTGTTGATCCTACTGAGCAACATTTAGCAGGGAATGATCGGTCGGGAAGAAACTCGAATGATCATAAACGGTTAACAACTCCACCCTCTTCGTAACTACGTTTCTTTAGACAACGGAGGATGCAACGGAGTGCATCAGAGTTTAGTCGAAGACACAGTCGATGAAATGTACCGTGCGATGGTTGGAAGACATCTACATTCCAATGTTAGTGTCCTTTCTTTCCTAATCGGTCAAATGGTTAGCTTCACTCGAGACCCCTATACAGGTGTTCGCCTTTTCAACAAGACGAAACGCACTTTAAACTCGTCCATTTTTCTTCAATTTGGGATAAAAATCTTCCCTTTTGAGATTTTTAAATTAAGCTAAAAAGCCTCCTCCTGGCACGAAATCGATTAGTGCATGTTCTCTCCATCCGCTAGGAATCGAAAACAAAAGTTCACAAATTCGGCCGAATCCTAGAACAATGGAAGGATTGTACCGATTCCTTCCAGCGGACGTTCTCCATGAGCGAGACTGAATGGCGGCGGCTAGGAACAAACGGGCCGGGGACGGGCAGACAGGACGACGCGCTACTAATGACCGACGGAATTTCGGCGAAAGGACCTGCACACGACGGGGTGCATGTGCCGGCCGGCGTACACGCATGTGCATATGCATCCTGGTCGCTGGCGGGACCGTTCTTTTCGCCTCCACGACCACCACGATATCAGAGCACTGGATGGTATAGGATGGTGGTATCTTCATCTCTCTCGGGGAATCTCATTCATCACCGGCAGCGTGCGTGGGTCCTACATGATAGAGCATAAGTGGGTGCATGGGCACGAATCCGTGGTCGTAGGTCGAACAGGCGAACGAAAGGACGAACGAACAATGCTGCATAGCACCCCTCGCAAACAACGCATCCGGCCAATGCCGAACCTACCTGAGATGGGCAATCGGTAAAAAAGAGCGATGCTGCATCGGGAGGAATAAAATGAGGCAAAAAAAAAAACAACAACATAAATCTCTACACATGTGCACGTGGGAGAGGGAAAAAAAAAAGAGGGAGCCCAAATCCGCTTAAGTTATTCCCGAATGCAAACTGAACTAATTTGGATATCTAAATTCATCGCCGACGGCTCTACGGATGTTTTTCCCGGGTTGATTCGTTCCAAAATTTCCGAGGCCTCAGTAGAAGGGGCCACCCGAAGCATAAGCTACACACTTAGGTGCCGATTTTTGATGTCCGTTGATGCCGCATCTGAAGAGATGTTGACGGAGAGAAATATTCGCTCTTCCTTTTTGCTCGTGGAAAGCAGTAGGCTGTGGTGTGGGATGGCAAGTGGGAGAGAAAACGTAAAGAAAAAAGGAACCGAGAATCCCTGAAACGCTGCGTTGAGCACATACATGCATTACGATACACGCCCTCTCGTTCGGGGGTGGTTGTGTTTGTGGCCACGGACATTTTCCGCACCGAAAATCTTTAAGCTTCCGGCGTAAGTATAAGCTCATACGTGCATGTAAAGCTGATTATCCGAGCTACTGGAGCCGGTGGCACGTTGCGGGAGGGTTTATTACATTAACTGCACAATTTTCGTGCTCGCTGGGGAATACCCGCGGGATGCACTGGAGGCGGGACCGCTTGACCACTTGTGCATCAAAGCGAGAGATAAGTGCATATAAACTGTAAACCGATTTTTTTTCCATAGATTAATTCTTCCCAAGATCTATGAGTTTTTTGAGTATTTTCATGAGCACCCATAAGTCATAGCTGTTTTCCGGTGATAAAGAATTTCATGGCAGTAGTTGTCTAGTTTTACCCAACCAACCAAATATAAGATGAAACTATAATTGTTGCCCCGTTCCCCGGCATCTCAAAGGAACCGCTCAAAACCTTGGATCAACATTTCTCCATATCACTCCGTTTCAAAACAAGGCTAGATCATGTGAATCGATGTTCTGTTTTGTTTATTCGTTCCAAATTTGTTCTAATGAGCGGTCCCGCGCCGAAGCGTGATAAAGACAGGGACCATTTCTTCCCTGCCGCAATCGACGCGGCAGACGGACACGCGGGTTCGATTTTGTCATACTGATTGCTTAATTTATTCCGGTTCGCACACGGTGAAACCAAAATTCGAAACCGAAATGCCCGCGCCCAATCGGTTTGCAGTCCCCGGCCATCGGTCATCGATGAAGATATCGGATTTTAATGACCACTGTCACTAAGTTTGGGGGTGTCCGGATCGACCGAGACTCGGCTCCGACGGCCCGGACGGAGCCATAAATCACCGCCTCGCGATAGGTTTTGTTTTTTTCTTTTTTGGCACGGCCTCACCGCCGGGCGGCTGGGTTCGCGTTGGGCGGCGTAAATCTCCCATCAGCGTGTGACCATTGGATGCTAATCTACGTTTAATGACCGTCATCGTGGGGATAGCCGCGGAAATGAAGTGGAGTATTAAGCTTTGAGAATAAAAACCGAACTATTTTCCGACACCGACACGGAGGTGCCCATGGGAATAACACTTGTCCGGGGTCGGCGTTTCGATGGAGTGGAGGACCGGCCGGCTGGATTATATTAATTTATTGCTCACCAGCACCATTTCCGTCTAACTAGCGGGCTTTATCGTCTGTTTTGCAATTCGCTTTCATTCAACGCCAGCCGTGAGCGACTTTTGGTGAGTCAAGATCGTTAGGCGAACTGATCTATCGAAATCGCGCGGGCGCGATGCTCTCTAAAGTTGCTTATTTGGAGCTCATCGAACACCGAACGACCTCCGTTGGCTATTAGTTTCCCGATTGCAAAGGAGTTGATGATATTTTATCAATTATTTCCCGACATAAAGGAGGAATCAGTCATCCGAAATGAACCACCATTTAGTACAAATAAATCATAGCAAATCCGAGAGTAAACAAAAAAAGGCAAACAGCTATTTTACTGCTAACTCTACTCAGTACTCACGTGTGCCCTTGTTGGGAATGTATGAGGCCAATGTGTTGCCTTCCCGATAGAGAATTCTTCAATTGATTCTAAACTTTCCCTCCATGTTTATTGGAAAAACGAAGCGAGACATAGTGATAGATTGTAAACTTACAATAACACAGAGAAGCCTACTACACTAATATTTCACACCGATGTCGTGGATGATTGTGTAAAAGAATGAAACGAACTCATGAACGAATTCATGACATGATATTCTGACGTCGCGAAAGCATGATTGCTAAACAGAACAGACATAGAAAACCGCCTTATTGCTAGAGAAATACAAACTGCCAATAATTGCCTACTTGGATAGATGTCAAAGTAGAAGTTTAACTTATCCCAGATATGTCCCGGAAACAAAAAAAAAACAACTCTAACTACCTTTCGTGCTGGTCGTTAGACTATTTGGCGGAGTCGAAAGACAACGCGGCCACTATCGGAATCTGTCCGTTCCGCAATGCACAGACGGACATTTTGCCTTTCAAAACGAGTACCATGCTCACATTATTGACAACTTAATCACAATAATTGCGTTCAACGAAACCCGGGGATCGCGATGCGGGACCGAGTAAATAATGAAAGAAAAAAACACGACACCCTTTCTTTTAATTCTGCCACCCCCATACCGCCACGGACCTGCGATTAAACTCCTTAATCAAATGCCACCCCCACCCGAACGGGGGAACCTCCCTGGTGAGTGTATATGTTCTTTTTTGTCTCGTACAGTCTTTTCCACTCGTTGGGCAGCAATTTTCTTCCTTCGCCTCGATCCACTTCAGCGGCCTTCCCATCGTTTCGGCCGTTGAAGTCTTTCGTTTCGGGCAGCGCAGCGACTCGCGCCCACTAGACTCGATCCGATCAGAGCCGGGCGCGCGGGCTGATTTGCCGCCATGTTATTACGAGCGTGGTGATATGACATTGTGCCTATTCATCGTGTGCTCGCCGCGCGGATACTCGACGGACGATCGGCGGAGCCCACAGGCGCGATTCGGGATCAATTTCAGCGACAAGGAAACCGATCGCCTTTCACGCTGCTCCCCGACCCGGGCCGTGCTCGTGAGGCGGTGGTTTGATCTCGCGTCCGCCAAAGGAATTCCAATCATGCATCGCACGCACGACCGAGCCTGTGGTGATGTCTTTCCGATGCCAGCCCACCGAGCGGCCAACTCCGGGCGCGCGATAACATCGCACCTAGATGTCATCTAGTCTAATTTCTCATGTCTCAGGTGAGACGGAGGGTGATTTTTTCACAACTTCATGATCGTTCTAGCCGGTGATCAGTGGATCATTGTTCGACAAATCCCGTTCGACGTAAAAGTGAGCCGTTTATGAAACGTATTCAAACATGACGTGGAAAATAGTTTCTGCAGTAATTTTAATCAACTGGGTCATTCGATAGAGCATCAAACTCGTGTTCATTCACGATCACTTTTCGATAAAAATATCGTACTAAAGCATTACGAAACACAAATATTTCGTGTGTAACCGAATTTAAAATAGTTTAGAAAAACGTTCAATAATGTTGTTCAACTGATTTTCAAATGCACTTTATACCGCCGTCACAACATTGAGAGGCTGAGGATCTGATAAATGGCATTTCTTGAATCCACCGTAGGGTTTTAAATCACCTCCACTATTTATTATTTTCCAGATAATCTAGAATTTCCCATATATTTTGTCAAACTGCTCACAACAGTTGTGATGTTTCAAATGTTTTATTTTTCCTCTCAAATCGACGAGCGCCCTCCCGAGGATCTAATATTTGATCTAAAATAACGAGTCAGTTTGTTTGCACTACCCTAGGACCCAAACATAAATCGTAGCCATCGCTCAAATGGTCCTTAATTCTGATTGATGAAAACATGCAAGTAGGTAGTATGCATGCAGTGGATCGCCGATGATATGGTTTCCTTCAGCGCACAGTCACCGGATGTGAGAAAACATTTTATGTGCGTCCATTCTTAAAGTAAGACGAGGATAACGCTTGCTCCGTGTCAGGTACGCCTTGGAGAGTGATGTCCCTAAAGGATTCCATTCGGTTGCCCCCCGGTAGAAACTGCGTCCGAAGGAAAAACGAAGGAAACCCAATCTTCGGCGGAACGGAACGGAATTCGGCATCTCGGAATTAATTGATCAACATCCACAGAAGTCACTGCGTTCCGATGATGGCCATCGGTCATCGATCCGTCCGCAGGTAAATTGTCCACCGGTAGGATACAGGGGACCCACATACACACATGCGCACACGCACACAGAGACGCGAGCGGGCAACATTATCACCGGCCGTGATCTTCCACCGACATGAAGCTTCACACACTACCGGGGGATTTCTGTCGAGCCATTCCGGGACCATCAAACAACGGGCCCGAAACCCGACAGCGGAGAAGCAAAATAATCTAAATCGTACACCTTTGAAAGCTAATAAGTTCCATCATTTATTACAACTTTCGATGCCAAACGTCATTAATCACTTGGGGAGGATGCGAGATGCTGCGCCGTGGCCGGTATTGATGGTGCTGTTATGCTGTCGGTTTCTGTTTTCCTGTTCCTTTTTTTTTTCTTCCTCATTTTACTTCATCGCTGCCTTAAGTCTTGCATCTCCTCTTGACCGTTTTCAACCCGAGTGAGGCACCACCAGGGGAAGTAAGTATGGGCAGCCAGGAGAAGTCTCGGCCGGCCGGCTCGGGATGGAAAGATCAGGAAGATCCATCAATATGAGCGAACCGAGAGCCCGGCATCGGTCCGAATTGGGCGGATTTATGCGCCGAGAGGTGGTAAAAGATGGTGGCCTCCAGTCTGCTCGCGATGGGTGCATGTGTGCATGAAAGTGTAAAGACTGCTCGCTACGTGGATGGTGGTGTTCGCTACGCTTCGCCGCACGAAATCGACTTCTGATCCGAGCGAGCACGGAGAAGCGTAATAACTTCTTAATTTTACGACAAAAATTCCACTCTTTTCCCTTTCTCGAGGCACCCCATATTCGAGTCGTAATCACTTTATGACTTTTTGTGCGTGCTTCAATATTTCCGTCGTGCGCATGTCTTCAAGGTTCTTATGGGAACACGGTACGATGTGTCCTTCGAGCGCTGCCGGCTGCTGCTGCTGCTGCTGTTTTCGGTGACGAGGCACATTTTTTGTTGATTCATTTGAGGTCCTAATGCGATTCACCGGGCGAGAAACATGCACCGAACATCGACTGGAGGTTGTGTCCTGCAATCATCTTCTGTTTGGGTGGCAAAATCGAACGGATCACCCCGGGGGAAATGGACAAACATTTGAACATGGATCGTCGTTTTTCATTCATCTAAATAATGCCTTTATGGCATTAATGGCTGAGGAAATCCTTTTTATTTTAACTATTCTATGTTTCGACTGTGAGTTTCATAGCTCTTGCATTCAAAACGTTAGGTTCAGTAAAAGCATTTTTCCAATAATTCACTCAAAATATGCAAACCCAATTACACCAAGAGAACTATGGAAAAGTTATTCAGAACACAAATCCTGTGAAGTGTACTGATTTCTTTTACAGGTTGCCACCACACCGTGCCACCCTTCACATAAAATGGTTTCTCACTCTCCGGATCCGTGTTCAGATTTGCGACGCCCTATATGTTGCACCTTCCAGCTCCCAGGCCGGCCGCCGCCCTCCCATCCCACTTCGCACACATTCTGTCGATGTTTGCAATCTTTTACACGGTTCACGATTTCATAACCACTCCGCACTCATCGTCATCGTCGAGCGGCGCCGGTGCGGTGGCGGTCGGGCACATAAGAGGGTGCCGAGAAATGTGAGTGTAGTATAAATAAGAAACAGTATCCTTCAATTAGCACACGGTACTACGGCTGGGTGGTGTTGATGATGCGGACCCCAGCGGGGAGGCGGCTACACTAGCAACAGTCACAACGGGAATAAAGAGGAAGAAGGAAAATCCCATCATTCTCGTATCCCGTCAACTGTGGTGATTCTGACGACGGCGACAACGACTCGACGACGACTTGTCACTTCGGTACTACTCCCCAGCGGACGGGACGACGGGGTTGCTTTTGCGACCTTCATCCCCGCTACGAAATGTTGTATCTAATGGCACCCCTCCAAGGGAGTGCAGACAGCATGTGCAGTGTACAGTGGTGTGCACATAAGTTGCAGGTTCAAGACAAACCGGATCAACAGTCGCTAACAGGATATTTTTGTAAACTGGTTTGATACAAACTCGACAATGGAAGCCGACAAGTTAAACAAAAAACCAATCTCCAACACATAGTTCATTAAACCATTGTACTGTTATTAGTGCTCCTGTAATATTCCCATACTAATACTAATGTCCGGTCATATTATAAGCAATACCCATCAAATCAGTTGATGAAATTGAACAAATCATTGGCAGAGAAAAACAATGATTATTGTTCAATTGATTTACATTCTGAAGTAAAACACCGAATTGAAAAACATGTTATAAACGGAATGATGTTTGTCCAGCATAATATTTTAAATTCTTTTGGTAAAATTTGGGAACCATAGACCACAAAAGTGATGCACACTGTTCAAGGACCTATTTAACCCCAGCAACCTGTGCCCGGGCCGTGAGCCGCACGCAGCCCTCCACAGGATCCAACTCACCATTACACGGTTGGACATTAGATTGACGGAATGTTTCACTGCTTTCTGGAGAAAGCACCCCCGGCGCAACGTGGAAACAAAAAAAGGACCACAAACAAAACAAAACACAGGAAAAAAAAAACTACACTCGTAAAACTTTACCCACCAACGCCCGTAAACGTGACGACCAACAACAACGGGGTGTTTCTATTTTGCTGCTGCTGCTGCTGCTGCTGCTGCTTTCATCCTTCAACCGCCCGTCTATCGCCCCCCGGCAGAGCGATGGCGACAACAACGACGACGCACACTCGTTTGCTGCATAGCGATGTGTACTTCAACAACACCACGGCGAAACCATCACCAGCAGCAGGCCGTGCCGTGCTTGTCAATTAAATTAATACACCATGTTAACAACAAGCCTTCTCGAGAAAACAACGAAACAACGGGATGGGTTTGGGAGGGGGCGGCTAAAAGGGGTTCCCCTTTTGGGATGTGAGGAGAAAAGGGAAAACGGTGGGAATGGCCCTTGTCCGCCGGCCCCGACGAGCCACCACCACCACCTGAAGCGACTGACTGTGCGTAATATTTCTCGCATCGAAAATATAATTTGTCAAAATGACCCGAAGTGATTTGTAAACATTGTTTCGTTACTGTTGGGTCTCCCCCTTTCTCTGGCGAACTGGCAACATTTGCAGATTTTTTTTTTTTTACTCTGTTTTATTCCCGCTTTCGGTGGTTGCGAATCCCAGCGTGGAATGTGATACGTACGATAGATGGGCTTGGAGTGCGGAAGGGAGTTGTCACCGGACAGCTGGCGATGGATGGATGTATGGTAGGCTCGATGGCCGACCCTGGGCCTAACCCGAACCCGGGAAACTGCGCCCACCCACCTTCTCCTGCTGACACCCGCCACCTCCTTCCGGTCGGGAGCTGCGGAGCGAGTCGCTGGGATATGATGGGTCCCGCGTGTGTGTGTGTGTGTGTGTGAGTTTGCGCCGGTGTCGGATTACGCGGTGCGGTCGATACACGGCCGATGTCACCGTAGCGTGACGTCAGACCATTACACTTGAGCCGTGATTGTGGCTGCCCTCAAGTGTGCATTAGGGCGTGCGAGTGCTCGCCACAAGTGGGCTTGGCGTGGTAGGGTTTTTTTTTCTCTCCCTGGGAGGAACCGGACCTCCAACCACACCGGGCAGCTCGGGATGCAGCGGATGACAATACCGAAATGACTCGCCAGCCAGTGTGCTTTCTCTTTCGTTCGGTTCTTCAGGGACAGTTTGTGTACGGGAAATTACCAGCAAGATTTTAATGGCATGTTGATTCCCCACGGAGGCCTCCATGACGTCTCGTGTTAGATGGAAGCCTAATCGCTTGTTGCCAACTTTGTCGGCAAGCGAATGAAGTCATTTATGTACTTTTAAAGCTAATCGACGGTAGGTCCACAGTAGTAAAAGCAATCCACTTAAATCACATATGGACTTCACTTCATAGTTTATGATTAGCTTTAGTGTATTTGTGTTTTATTGCTGATCAAGATCAACTGCGGCTTGTAAACAAATGTTTCACACCTAAGATCTAAAATCGTAATTCACCCACAAATAATCGTTTAAATGTTACAGGCGGAAAAACATCATGCACACAATTCAACATTGTAAATGGGGGGGTAATTATTAATTGTATACCCCAACGGAGCAAGCGGACGCGCAAAAATGAAAAAAAAAAGATAAAACAACAAATGGCCGACACTATTCCATTTACGACCACTAGTGGATAGAACTATCCAACTGTTCACATTTTCCCCCGATGGACCCTCACACTAATTGGCAAGCAATCAAACAGTTAACAGCGAATTAGAGCAAGCACGATAATGATCGGACTCCAGCACCGAGCGCGGAAAATCACGCGTTTGTTAAAACAAAACAAGCCCTTTTAGTTCCGTTTTGCGCTCGGTGCCCATTAGTTTCGCCCTCTTTCGCCCCGGCTGGGCTCCACGCCGAGATGAAGATCTTGACGCACGAAGATGTGATTGCGGTTTCCCCGTCGAAAGCGATCGAACGATCGCGCGGCAACCCTTTGAGCCGATTCCACGGGCCACGTCCGTTAGCCCCGGTTGAACACGCTTCCCCTGGCTTGTAGTTCCGTAGATCGCTCCAACGAACGCCGCGCCAACACTAGACAGCTCGACGACGACGAAGACGATGGCCAAACGTTTCGAAAACCCGAACGCCGAGGTGCAATGAGATGAGGAAAAGGAAAGAAACGCAAACACAGCGAGAGAGAAAAAAAACGACGTCCCACAAACGATCGACCTGAGTGATCTATCTTACGCTACAGATCTTCATTTTTCTTCGCACCATTTCCAACACCTCGTTGGCCAAGAACCGACACAGGGTGCTCCCACCACCACACTTCCGCCCCTCCTTCGGTAGAATCTTTAAATCGGAGCTGTTTATGGTCGTTTTGCGCATAAGTAAACACATTTTTTCCCTTCCATTTCCCTTCGACACGCCGTTCTATTTCCACCTGCATTCCACCTCCCGCTTCACCAACAAACGCATAATTCATGTTCGTTTACCTTCGCGACCGGCCGCTGCCCCAAACCGCGGCCGTCCATCGCTGGAAAGGCGACTTCGGTACCGAAAAATCGGAATCGTAAAATCTCCACCGTCACCGTCACACCGTCGTCCGCAGCGGCGTCGTTCGTGATGAGCCCGGCTCGAGGTGGAAAAGTTCACCCATCATCGATGGGCTGATGATCCGGCAAGAATCTGTGGCACCGTGAAAGGCATCGGGGAACAAAAAAAAAAAGAAACACATCGACAGCGTGTCTCGCAACGGTCCGAAGCCGAGAGAAGAACGAAACGGTGAGGAAGAATCATCTCGGTACAAGTAAAATAGCACCTCCGGGGTTTTTTTACAACCCTCCCGAAGGGAGAGGGCCGTGTCCTCCTAGCCCAATCCCAAGTGAGGATCGGGCGTATAGTGTCTCAATTCTGGGACCGATGATTCTGGGCGATACCGGACCGGTACGCGGTTGTCTGTCTCTCTCTCTCTCTCTCTCTCTCTCTGTCGGGAGTTCGTGTCGTCGCCAGCCGACGAAACGTTCTTAAGCTCCACCGGATCGATCGGCCGGAATGACCTTTTATGATGATGATGCTGTTGTGGGTTGTGGGTCGTAAAAACGGAGCCCCAGTTCGAACACGGAATCCTCCTGCGAACGGGCACTTCTCTTGAGCAACCGCAAGCGAGAAGGCCGCCGTCGAGGATGACTTTGGGCAACTGTCTCCTTCTCTCTCTGGCGGCTATCGTGCCGCGGATGATGGGCTAGGGGCTGTTACTCGTCATTTTCCTCCCACCACCCCGGCGGACATCACCAGAAGTGACTCAAAATTCACTAGGAGCATCTTCACGGTTGACCCCGGCCCTTGATCCTCGCTGCCTTGAGCGACGTCCCCTTGCGGGTAAGATTTCTTCCCGCTATCGTGCGGGACGATCTTCGCGCGGGCACCACCGACTTCTCCGATTCCCTTTTGACGTGGACTTTACGCTGGAATTTGGCCTAAAGTGTTATTAATTACGATGATTGAGAATTATTTGTGATTTATCTCGCGGCTGGCCCAGACCGGGCGGCTCGGGCGTATTTCATGCGGTTCCCGTTCTATCGCCCTTTTTCCTCTCTGGGGTGCATTTACTGCGTCACGCTGACGGGCGGCGTTTGTGAGACCGTTTGCCTTCAACGACATCATTTCAATTACTCAGTAGCTTGGAACGAATGGAATGCGTCAGATGGTTCGAGTACTGGGGCAGAAGTTTTTCGTTATATTTTCCATTAGATTTCGTTGTAACGCGTTCATGGTAAACTGTAAAAGAAGAGATTTATATACTTTTACATTTAGCGGCGCATAAACTCATTGCAAGTACTTTGTAGTTTACAGTTTATCAAGCGATTCAAAAACCAAGGGTTCGTCGCTTATTGATCAAGTCTTTCGTTTCACATTTGGTCTACAACTTTGCTCTCGCCGTTTTCCAACAAATTGCACTGGAAATTGAAATAAAAAACGTCGAGAGTGTAGATTAGACATCTCTTAACATATCTTGCGAACATAGTATACGCCAAAAGTGATTGCATCATACCGATTTACTTGATCAAAGAAAAAAATTCTCTGCCCAAAAAAGGCGAAGACGGAAGTGTTTTCGGCAACAGATTATTACGTTATACCATCTCTGATTGACGCCCACGCAAAGTATTGACGGTGGAAAGGTTCTTCTCTGGGTCTGAACTAAAAGGAAAGGCATTAAATCCTGATGAATTTATCACATATTATCGATCTTCACCGATCGTTGATACCTCCTCTTGATACAAGTGTAAATCCGTTGTATGCTGTATCTCATTACAGTGCATTTGATTCTAAATAATTTGAGCATATTTTTTCCAATTTATATGGTTAGAGGAGACCCTTACTTGCCGTACGGATGCCAAAAAGTGCTGCAAACATCTTGAACGGACATCTTTCTTTTGTAAAATAAAAAAAGAAAACTGCAAGCGGATTAGGAACGCGTCTTTCTCTTTTTTACCGAACGGAGCATAAATCGGTTCTACGAACTACTTAGCATACGGACCCCGCTAAGGCGCATACCCTACCTACGCTACACATGAATACGCTCCCGTCCTCCCGTGCTCTCACTCGCAATCCCAATCCATACCGTACGCGTTCCAAAGTGCATGCAAACCGCAAGATCAGCCTGCTGCTCAGGCACAGCATGCCACTATCGCGCCGGTCCTCATCATCACGTTGATCTTCGTCCGACATCCTTTCTTGCTCTCGCTCTCGGCGCAGCATTCCTCCTCCCCGAGAGTATCGCGCTACGACTCGGGAAGTCCTTTGTTTCCTCGGCTCAAAGATACAATTGTTTGCCTCGCTAACCGTACGGTTTGCTGGGAGCTTCATTTTTCATCTTCAAGTTGCTCCGTTTCGGGTTCCTCTAAATAACCTATAAAACTCTAATGAGGTGCCGCCACCGGCACCGCCCCGAGGGCCAGGGTTCCGTACGTATGTGGGCCTCGCATGTGGGAGGTGCAATATACTGCCCTTCTTTAGCCCGCCCGTCTTCCCCGGCTCGCCGTCATTAGCGCACATCGGCCAGCCCCGAGCGGCCGGGAGTTGTGGTGTGATTACCGTAATCCATGAATGGGACGTTGAAGGATGATTTTCTAATGTGGGTTTATGGATTATTGTAATTTATTTTTATCTCAACATACGCTCCCGTGCATGCGGCGCACCGAAGCTCCGGTCCGCATGGGTGGGAGTGTTCTTTTACATATATGTTCGTTGGTTTTTTTTTTTTTTTGGTTTTGGTTTTGGATTTGTTTTCTCGAGAAGTGGTTCTGAACGATTTCGTCCACGCGGAAGCATGAGCGGTCGCTTGAGTTTTTGCGACATGAATAGAAGGCTTAAAAAAGGTCCCGTCAAACGATACTTTTGCCGAGCGTTGGATTTGGAAAAAGATTCTTTTGCGGTCCGGTACGAACCGAGTTTTAAGACTGTTTTAAGAATAACTGAAAAAGTGGAGCGCTAAAAAAGAAGACTTTTGAAACAATCTTTCCAAAAGAGTTTCAAAGAAGATTTTCATAATTGTTTTCTATGTTGAAAATGAGATTGTTTGTGTTCTTCATCGAACCACAACCATTTCAAAACACATGTTAAAAAAAACAATTTCAATTGAGGTTAGTTTAGTTGCTTGCTTGAACTTGAGTTGAACTTGAGTTGTTATTTCAAATGTTAATTGTTGTTTTAAACTTCCTTGCTATTATTTACATAATTACAACCATTGAATAGTTTCGTCATCTATCTGAGGGGTGAGCATTTGTGGTAAACTATTTCGTAAAAACTAAATAGGTATAACATTGGTCAACTTCCTGCTGAAGTCAAAAGTATTCCACTGTTCTCGATGTTCAAGTGTACACACTAATTCATGTCTTGCAAGCTCTTGGCGCAACTTGGCGCTGGCCGCAACCGCAAACCACACACAACCAAACCAAAGTTGCCCACAAAATGATTCTTGGCCTTGGGACACCGACATCCACCCGACATCCGTCCTTCCTTCCAGCTAGGACGTCACGGCTCCCGAAGAGCGCGCGTCCGAAGATAAAAAGACACCAATTAAATTGATTTAGCTAATTAAGCGCCTCGGAAGGATCCGGACCCGTTCCGCCCGTCGGCTGGTGTGGTTTCTCTCGAGCAGCACGGATTGCCACCAGAACCATCCATCCAACAACCGCACCGAAATCGGACGAAACAGCCCAGCGAGCCGACGGCCACGGAACACGGAAGAACAACAGGACCCAACCGATGATGGCCGAGTGCATCGCCTCGGCGTCATCGCGTTCGCTCGACCGCAATGTGCAACCGCAACGCAATCAATTATGGCTTCCTTTCATTATGTCTAGCTGTCCATCATCTCCACGGCGGCGCACTCGCCAGGGCATCATATCAAAGCGGCGGGGTCGGCGGAGGATCAGAGCGATATCAAAGCCAAACGACCACGCGGCAAAAAGACGACCGAGAGGAGCGTGCATTAGAGACAGTTTTGTTGGTGCCGAGACGGTTGGTGTTTAAGACGGTCCACGGTCACCCAGGGGACCGTCTTGCGCCACGGGGAAAATTGGAAACAGGAGGAGTTTCACATTCAATTAAACGCCGACTGCGGACGATAATGATAAAGTTTAACGGAAGAAATGGAAAGACTTGGTATGAAACTTTTCCATGCGGCAACTAGCCCGCACTGACACCTGTGTTTTTTGGGGTATAATTTGTCTAAGGAAGATCAAGTGATGTCTGCAATTTTAGTCCATTGGTCCAATACGGCAATCGAAACGGAAAAACCCTCATGGAATCATTTGGACCACCATCTTGACTTCCCGAGCGAATCCCGATAACAATGGCCTTTAGAAAACAGCCCTTCCAACCTGCTCCGGCTGCTGCTTCGGGACGGCCTTTCCGAATGAGATTATTTGACCTTCGCTTTCTTCCCCTTTCTCCTTCTCCTCACCGGTGGATGCAATTTTCCTCCGGCCGAACGAAATGCAACGCAGATCAAGCAAATGTTGCCACACCCCTGCGGTGCGGAGGAGGGCGCACGGAATGTGTACGCGGCTTCCGTAAAGTTGGCCGTATAATTGGCCGATCGATCGCTGCGCGCCCGTTCCATATGGTCGACGGCGGTCGGGATCGGATACCGTGGTGGTGGAAAATTGGTTCATCCTTCCCGGAGACGGACGGTGAGGTGAGATGTGGGAAAAGTCGATCGCCGGGCTCTTAGAACGCCACGGTACGGATGTTTTGACACGGTTCGGAGGCGAAAATGGGCTCCCAGAATCACTATTATTATGATGTAACACGATGAACAGAAGGTTAGGAAAATCAAAAGCGGCCGTTTTCGACCGGAGAAAATTAATTCCGACGTGAAAAGCCTGTGAGTGTTGTGCCTGTTAATTTGACATTCCGGGCCATTTAATTGCACGCAACAGACGAATGGCGAGTGGGCAGGCAAGAGGATCAGAACAGACAGACGAACCGTGATCGTCCATTTTTTTTCGACAGAAGGTTCTAAGCGATCAGGAATGATTACTGGACACCAATACTCTTCTTACGCGAGACTACGGTCGTAGAGGATGTAATATTACTCATAAACTGGTAACTAAGATCCAGTGATCTACACTTCATTAGCTCATCTGCAGCGATTTATCACTGCGATATAGAAACGAACCTCTAGCTACTGTGGCAGGATAATATCATAAAAACAAAACCTCCCTTCACGACCAGCAATCAACGATGGCAAGTACCCAAAGGAACTTGACATTCGCCTGGTGTGCAAATAACAGACGAAACAAAACGATGGCACATGCCTTCGACGTGACGCCTCAGCACCAGACCAGCCTGCGCGCTGGGGTGGAGAAAAAAAGGCGCCCGGTTAACCTCGAACTTCTTTAACGATCGACTGCAAGACGGACCCCTCCGTCTGTCGTAGCGAAAACATCACGAGGCGGACTGGGCGTTGAGAGAAGAAGAAAAAAACCACCACCAAAGCATGGCAGAAAAAAGCATGAAAGTAATTTTCTCTCAATCAACAACACAAATTAAAATGAGAAATACCATTAATTTTGTCACGCTTAAATAAACTAATAAGTCTGCCGTGGACGAGGAGGCATCGCGACGGGAGAACGGGAAAGGAAACGGGAGTCTTACAACAGCGAGTGTGCGCGAAAGGGAGATGGAGAGAGTACAGTAAAACCGAATAGAAAGCAAAAAAAACATTGTTTCGGGATTGATGGTAAAACGTTACATTGAACGATGGCTTCACCTCAACATCGTAGGTCGCGAGCCCATGTAAGGCATAAATTGTTTTCCAATATCCACGGTTTTGATGACGTTCCAGATGATGTCATTGACGCGATTCATGATGGGTAGTAGTGTACATCAGCTGCTACTGTCTTCATTAATCTTAAAAAAGTGAATATTAAAATGGTCTGACTATTCAATCAAATGTTGTTAATCTTCAAATCTTCGGGGCTCATGTAAATTTGGTTTGTGAATGTGACAAATACTTTTCCCTCTTATCATCCCGCTTAACAGAATCGAATTGCACAACCCAAATATATCATGACTTAACATGAAAGATTGGAATTGAATTGAGCATTGCATCTTGAAAATTTTTAAAAACAACATATAGCGTATCAGAATAAAAAAAAAAAGAAAAAAAAAGCGTATCAGAATATCAATTAAATTTGATTCATAAACACGGATACATTTGAATCCACTGCAAAATCATTTAATTATATCCTCACTCGATCCGCGTTCTCCCGTTCTCGATGTGGCGGAAAATTGCGCCTACTTTAAAACTCTTTCCCTACACGTTTCTTTTCCTATTAGCTAATTACCGTCAGGCGCATGCCGGGTACCTACTGGATGCTTTGCACCGAAAAGTGACGTTAAACCAAACGAGCCATGGCACGGCCGGGTACCGTACAACCGAAAACGGCGATACCTTCCAACACGAGTGAACCCTTTCCCTGCTACTGCGCGTGGAAATCGGTACCGGCCGTACAACCCCCGATGGCCGGCCACGGGTATTCCAGTTTTGATAGGTTACGGTCGAAAATGTCCAATCAAGTGAGCGAATCGAACGGGAGAGAGAGAGAGAAAGAGAAAGAGAAAGAGAAAGAGGCACTGCCACAAAGTCCTCAAAGTTAGGAGCGTCCAGGCACGGGACCAGGGGAAGGGCAGAAAGGGCGCATCGAAACGGCCGGAATGATTGCGGGCGACCCGTTCCGAACGAAAACCGGTGGAAAACCGATTTCTGCAGACGACCCCCGGTCGGTATGGGACACGCTGGTGGGGAAATGAGAAAACCGAAGGCAAAACCCCCGTCCGCCCCACCCCACCACCGGGGCCGGTGGCATGCAGGCGGTGCCATGGTGAACAAATCAAACATCGACGCCCGAGCGCTTCGATGGTTTATGTTGGGCCTGTTTTATACGGTGTGTAATATTGATTAAATAATGATTACACGTGAAATAATTATTGGAAATGACTTGTCTCTTTTTCCTCCGACGTGGACCGAAACGGCCGAGCGGTTTATTTATCGTCCCTTCCCCCCTCTCTCGGGCCGCCCGGTGCCTCGCCCCTCCAATCGCGGCCCCGCGGTCTTTCGACGACCATGGCTTGCCCCCCATCCCTCAAAGGTAGGGTTGGATCGGGGCCAGTTCTTCCAGGCTCTTGCATTTCTTCCTTTTCACGATCGTCAGAAAACTCCTCTTTCTGAAACTCGCTTTCCCCCTCCATCCGTTGCCCCGTTGCGCTCCTTGGGAAGGCCACATGCGCCGGCCGACCGACCGTTGCAGGTCTCAGAAATCGCGGTTCCATCCGTCCATCCATCTCGGTCCGAATCGATTCCTCATCTCGACGGCCCCCTCGGTCAACAACTTGTACATTTTGCCGTGCAGCGTCATCGTTACCAGCACTGGCCAAATCATGCACGCCAACCCAACCGGGGACGGCCAGTTTCGTAAAGCCAATCCCGGGTCTGCTTGTTTTTAATTTTGTAGTTTGTTTTAGTAGTTTTATTTCCAATACGACTACGCACTGCCCGGGCCCACGGCCCACGGTTGAGGAACAAGTTTCCTACGAACGGCGTCAAATGTTTGTATTCCATCACACAGACATCGAGGATGGTTCCAGTTGAAGGATTGAACTGAAAACACCTCCATAGTCCCGTTGCATTGCAGTCTCATGTGCGATTTTATATTCTCGTTCTACTGCAAGCTCCTTTTTGGGATGAAACATAACTTAAAACATAAATAACCCAAGGTATGGTATAGTCAGTTTCTTTATCGTGAACACGTACGTACGTGCACGTATGTGAATTGTTTATATATTTTGTGGTTTACTTAACTTCATCTCAAGCTCATCGGA
>JAOEFI010000004.1:33000372-33013086 GCA_034621735.1 Anopheles plumbeus | reverse complement strand
ATTGCGCGATCGCTGAAGTACACGACCTCTTGGTGGCGACGATCGAGTTTCCCATGCACCGTGTCACCGGTATTATCCTGGTATATTAAAATTTTACTTTAAACGACTTTGGTAAAATTTCAATTCACATTGTTATGCATATGAATGAAATATTTGCTAATCTATGATACATCTACGAGTGAGGTGTGATTCTAAATTACCTAAATCTACTCGCGCCTTCACCTTCGGAGAGCTTAAGAGGCGTTGGTGGCACTTTCGACGATGGCCCATAATAAAAGTTACACCTTTCTCAACCCATGCCCGGGTGCGTAAAAATAAAGGATTGCTACCGTTGCTGACCGTGAATCTTATGTAAACAACGGCATCGAAGGATGCTACGCCGGGAACGGTGCCCCTTCGAAAGCCATCCCACTTTAAGCACCATCGAGAGTACGACGGGTAAATCAAAGCAACCCATAACGCAGACCCGCAGGCCTACCCACTGCACTGCATTTCTCTGTTGGGCGAGTTAGTATGAAATTGTAAACCGTTCTCAAACAACCGCCCCAGGGTGCGCCAACGGATGCAACCGAAGGGTTGCTCCGGGCGGGTCATAAATGTGGCGGGAAAAACGGGTGAAAACCAAAAGAAAGACCAAAACACTTCTGGCACCTGTTTCTTGTGAACCTGTCGGCCAGCGCATGCCGGCCAGCGTTAATATCTGTTTGTGTACCCGCGAACCTGGGCAAGGAAAACCCTTGGCCCAGGGCTCGAAATTGCCCCGGGTGCCTTCATCGAGTGTGTTTACCGGTATTTAGTGGTCACACTATTTTTCCTTTCCTTCAACAACCTGCCGAAGGTGTTAACGATCGGAGTTTGGCTGGGCGGAACCGACTGCGAAAGGATTAACGGGGAAAAACGAAACGGCTACCCCGAAACTTTAGTCGGATTAGTCACCGTTAAGTACCCTCCGACGCACTCATACCTCACCCATCGTCAGGTGGATGGGTTCTTCCCCCGGAGGGAAGCCTTCTCATGAACCAATAACCGAAAGTTTACCCATGGCAGCAGCAGGCGAAGCGCTCTCACCTGCGGGGCCTGTGTCAAGCGAACAGCACACAATTGACCCCATAATGATGATTACTCAGGTTTAGCAAACACATAACACCCTAAGATGATTAGGATTAACGATGGCCACTACGCCATCAGTGTGCCCTTTTTCTGCGGAAGACGCGACGAGGATCAGTTCGATCGTCGAAATCGTCGGCCTTCGAGAGCTGCAGCTCATCGTCAGCTTTTACTCCTCATATGTGAGGCTCAACACGGTACCGTGCCGTGCATTCTGCGACCAGGTAGGTCTACACGGTGGGCCTGGAAACGCCAACATCATGGACAGCCAATTTCCCGCCAGTTTCCAGGGATGGTTCCCATTAGGTTATCGATGCGAATATCTAACGTGCAAACTGCTTACCACCACAACCAGACCATCCCGGAACCTTGGAACCCATCGGTACACCCTCGTCGCGCCCGATCGGTCCCTAGAGATGCGCCTCTTTACGCCGAACCGAGAAGAGATCGATCAGCGTACGGTCGGTTCCGACGGCGATCGGTTTCGTTTCAAACCCGAATTGGGATGATGATGATGTGCGCTTTCTGCCAGAACGGTTTCCATTTCCACCGGGCGACTCGACCAGTATTGGAACCATATTCTCCCGCCGAGGGCCGAAACGTAGCCAGCACATTCCTGTACCTTTGGAGAGGTTCCCTTCCCTCATGCGTACCGTACCCTTCTGCTAGAAACACTCCCGGTGCGTCAAAGTGACAAGGTTCCTCCGACGGAGGATGGAAAGATTTATTCCAAAGAACCATCAATCAGTCCATCGGATCAGGTATGCGCAGAAGTGTGCAGAGTGAGTGATACTTCGGCCGACCACACCTGCTACGCTTCGACCGCTGGACCCATCGCCGCATGCTGTGCGCGTCCGCGCGTCCAACCGTCTCGGCTTCCCGGGACGTTCGGACCCACCGTAACGATTCCCTGGACGATCGTTCCAACGTAATGGAACATACAGACCCCGACCAACCGACAGTGCGTCTGGTGCGGCGGAATGAACATCCCTTCAGTGCCACACTGTCTGGTAGGGCTCCGGGTAGGGCAGTGCTGGAACTCCCAACGGTATTCGGACCCCACGGTTCAGTTCAGTTGCCGAGGTACAGGGTGGCTCATCCACTTCTTCACACTCCAACACACGCATGCACAATCTCACCCGCTCGAGGGTCTCGACAAGGGCCTCGAGCAGGCTCCTCACACTCTTGCCACTTACAGTGGCGAAGACCCATTCCCGGTCGCAACCGTTCCACACGGATCGGGGTTCAGGCCGGGGCGGGGGGGGGCGACAGACTTCATGGCGCAGGAGGATTCCGTTTCGAGACCCCGGGAGCACAAGTACACCGGTAGGCAGGTATTAGTAGCCTCCTTCTCCTGGAGGCGTTTAATACTCTCCCATGCCATCGTAAGACACCACAAGTAGCGCATGCCATAAATTATGGTAATTGATTTTCATCTGAATTAATCACGCGCCCCTTTTCGGATGTGGCTGCGAGTGTTGGTTTCGTCGGCGCTGTTGTTCCCGCGCGCAGCGCAACCTCTCGTCGCCGTCGTCATCGTCGTCGGCGTCGAACCTTCCAAGGTACGCCAGCGAACCAATCGATGGAGATGGTATTTTTTTTCGTTCTCATCAACCACCCCATCAACCCGAGCGCGTTAAAAAATAGAAAGACAAGACGACGGGCCCGGCCGGAGGTTTGGGCGGTGGAAAAATATATCATTCATGAAAAATTTCAACACTCGCGACACAAGTGGTTTATGTTAGCTACCGGAATCTAGCCGCATTCGGCAGGCGGCTTCACACGCTCCAAGCGTTGCTCGTTTGCGCATTTAAATTACGCGAAATTTAAACACCACTCCAGCCCGGTCTCACCCGGGACTCGAAGTGGTGCGCGCCCGTTCAGACAAGTGGCCACCGTTTCGTTTCGTTTCGTTTTTTTTCTCCCTCTCCCACCCACTTTTCTCGGGCCATCATTTTTTTTTTTTCTAGCGAAGGATGCGCTCCGGGCAAGTGTGTGGCCGATCCGGACTGGTGGGCTGGGAAAAGCGGACGGGAATGGTGGTATTATGAGGGCCTCTTTTTTTGGGTTTGAAGATTCGAATCGATACGGAGCCGGCAGTTATTGTTTTGACCTTTATTTTACCGTGCCGCGGTGGTCTTTTCTCGAGGAATCTAATTAAGTCAACCGGAGAGGCATGGTGGATTGTGTGGGAAATGGCCTGACTGGGATTCGAAAGTACAGTCATTTATCGATTGAAAAAAGGGGTGCTAGAAATGTTAAAGAGAAAACAAAGCAAACATTCTACTATTACCACACATTTTGCTGAAACATTTCCAAGAAGACAATTTCAGGAGTTTTTCGAAGGACCTCATTGAATAAACGAAGAATAGTAATCAGTAACAAGTTGAGTTTTGACGATATTAAACTGCTTCGTTAGTGTAACAACGTTGCGTGAAACATTCAATTGTGTTCCCGCATAACTTGTTTGTATGCTTCAAGTCTTTGATTGGCAATGGTCCTCAATTAACTCTTTTGATTTAGCTGGCACGTGTTGGCCTAACAGTTTAGTTTGGGTTTTTGTACTACAACCGTCAAGGATCATCAATAAGGAAAGAAGGGTTCAATATTTTCAGTCCCATAATCACAATCGAAAATTAATATAATACTATATTATGAAGCATTCGAATGCGCGACAGGGTGGGTAGCTGAGCATTCACATCGGACACATTCCAAAGGTCTGAAACGAGAGTCAGATACATACACATAACCAGCCAGATCTAAATGGGTAAAACAAGAGAGGGCCGGCTGAGAATCGCACCCTTCTTGCATGCCATTCATCTTAACCTCTTACCAGTAAAACAACCCGATAACCAGTAGCACCACAACCAGATTCAAAGATCATGTCATTAGTGAAATTGTTCAGCGTCCTGTTCTCCGATAGCCCTCCGAACGAACAGGCAGCAACACACTTTGTGCAACATATGGGCATTTGCTTCCACACCCAATAGGAATCTCATGCGGGGCTAGCGATTTCTTTCGAGCGTCTGGGAAAACACTACACCCCACCAGAGAGAAACCAAAACAAG
The DNA here is from genome assembly GCA_034621735.1 of Anopheles plumbeus. Taxonomy (NCBI): domain Eukaryota; kingdom Metazoa; phylum Arthropoda; class Insecta; order Diptera; family Culicidae; genus Anopheles; species Anopheles plumbeus. Next base: position 33,008,911 of record JAOEFI010000004.1, on the reverse strand, counting down.
GGAATAGAGAGCGGTCGTTTAGCCCCTGCCCAACAACCCCCCCCCCACCACCCACCGCGTATGTTGGCGAACCGTACCGAATCCAACCATCGCACCATCATCGGCGGTTGAGGCGATGGCCGGGGGGAGGGGAATTCAATTATCCTTATTTAATCAACTTCCAGTTGGTAATTAATTGGTTTCTTATTTTTATTACACGTAACGGGGGCATTGCAATGTTCCCTGTTCACGCCCTTTGATGCTACCGGGGTGCATGATTGACCCTTCAACTGCAGCTACACGTTTGATGGTTCCTGCATAGGATTCACACCCGCCGCTGCGGTGAGTGGAACAAACTTGTTTTAATGCGAAAACCACTGCTCGTGATTAATAATGTACTAAAATACCAAAAGAAGGGAAAACATATAGCACCCACATGCACTCGGCAAGTTCGACTTTGCTTCTTGTGAAACATATTAAAATTTACGTTTCCATTTTTTCTAAATTCTTTGCAACTGTTATTATTATAACATGAATAACTTATATACACTAAATAGTGCAGCATTGAAAAATTTCTCCCACGCACCATCGAACTGCAAATATGGTGCATTTTAGCTGCATCGAACGTCGGTAAAGCATACTGAGGCGAGACAGGAAAGGACATAATTGAGGCGAGTAGAAAAATTCATTACAAAACAAATCCACAAACGAGCGACGGATGGGCTCTCCGCTTGGGCTTACATAGCAAAAATATCAATTACAGCTGAAAATTAATTCCCATCCTTTCCTTCTCGGTTATTTTTTTTTTTTGTCGTTTTTTGTTTCTACAACCCACATCGCCATTCTCCGCCATCCGGGGAGACAAGGAATATTCGATTACTCCGGACGGTCCCACCAGGCATCCCATCATCCGGAAGAAATTTAAACCTGTGGTGGGTCACAGTCAGAACCTGGTTTCTCTGTCCATTTCACGCTTATTTAATTATCGACCGAACGGTGGCTGGAACAGTACGTCACCTCTCGCCCGGCCACCTGGCCTGCGAATGTCTGGTTTGCATCAATTTTTAGAGTTTTCTCGGTTGTTTTTCTTTTTCGATTTGGCTTAACGCTGACCAAATCCGCATCCGTAACGATGCGCTACTGGTGGGAGTGGAAAAAAAACGGTGGCCCACACACACCGGCCGTGCACTTTTTTCTTTCAGACAGGCATCGTAAATGAGCAGTCGCAATTGTGGCGTCTCGAAGGGACGGCGACGGAACATATTTTCTACGCAAACTTTTGTACAAGGCCGCCATTTTGGTTGCCTAGGGAAACCGTAGAAAAGGACTTTACTGAAAAGTTGTTCATGAACACGGTAATCGGTTCGATAGTGTCTTTGTAACTTGTTATAGTTTTACACAACAAAATGTATCAGCATTGCATTTGTAAACGAAACTATTTGAAACGCTTGTCCTATAAACTCAAATAATATCGGATTGTAGATTTCTATTATGTTGAATTATTTTCCATTATATAACTATTTTCATATTGCATTTAACATTCAAACACTGCCAGATGATTCGTCCTGGTCCTCCAAGAACCTTTTGCAACGAACAGGAAGCATCAGTGGAACCATTTTGCAAATCGTTTTCGTACTCTGAACGCAAACCCCGAGCACACCTGTGATCGATTTGACAATGTTGTTGGACAGTCCAACCATACACCACCGGGGAAGACATGTGCCCTGCCCTGGGGGAAGAAGTTCGCCCATCGCCTCTTACTAATCAGGAAGCGACCATCCACCAAGCGCTCCGCCATCATTCCTACGAATCGTTGTCGGTGTGCAGCAAAAGTCAAAAGCTGTGGGCAAGCTTCGTCCCATCGTCCCGGCGGGCGCATGGGGTAGGGTGAACCGGTGAAACGGCACGAAGCGTCTCCAGCAGGGCACGAAATCGAGTTCGGCGAAGGTGCTGCTTTCGCAAAGCGATGCTAGATGCTCCTGCTCGCCACGTCCCAGGATGTGGCCAATTCGACGCAGAAGACGGTTCGGTTCGCCTGCTGGGTATTTGGTTTATGGCTCACATGCCCCGCAAGAGAGGGAGAAAGCAAGACAGAGGGAGAGCGAGAGAAACACTGCGAAGGTGGAGAAGAGCGAGACAAGATGGAGTCGGGAGTCGGAGCCGGCTGGAATGTGATTTTACCGAACAGACATACCGTCGCAGGACACTCTCCGCAAGGAGGACCTTCGGGTCCAAAAGCTGGACGAAAAAGGTTTGCTGGTGCCAAGCTTCGCCGGAATAAGGAGGAGAGGATGAGGACAGGAAAAAAAAGGCCCACAAGGTGTGATAATTTATCGTTTTTGGAATTCTTCAGCTGGGCCCCCTCCCATGGACGGCAGGGTCGCCTTGCCTTGCCTTGCCTTCCCCGCGGTGTGGCCACCTTTCGGTGATGAGATTTTCGTTCGTATCTCTTCGCCGCGCGCGGGCGCTGGGCCATTTTCGGTCAAGATGGATCGGTTGCTAACCCAGATACCGGGCCGAGAATTTCGGCCGACGATGGTCGAACCGGCCGGCCGGCCGGCCGTCCCGGTCGTCCGTCAGCGGTAGACTAACGGGAGCCCGAAAGTATTAGGAAAGATTAACGCAACGGCCTCGGCGGACGGTCGAACGTGGGGGGAGGGGGGGAAGAACACAAATTAATCTGTAGCAACGCCATCGATCAAAATGTATTGATGGATGGAAAAGGTGGCCAGAAATGCCGCCCTCTTCTTGCGGGCAATCGACGAGGAAGGAATCGGTCGGGTGGGATTCGGCATGGAGAAGGATAGATGTTGAAGTTGGTGGTGTTTTTTTTTCTTCGTTTGGTAATATAGGGGTAAAGCGTTGATTTATAAATAAAACATATGAAGCTGTTCAACTCATGACATATTTATCACACTTGACACATTTGAAGTGAACAAGTACAACATTCCGGAATCTAATATGTTGATTACAAAGTTTGTAGATGCTTTTTTATCTTTCAAGCATTAGTTTTAGTTAGAAGATTGTAAGATATGCTGATATCGATTTAAAATAGGCCAACACTACGGTATTTAAATTACGAAATGGATCAGTTTAACTTGTATATCACTCAGTTCACTGTCTCGAAGAAAAAAATCTTCCAAGAAAGTGCATATGCCTTTGTCAAAGAGTCATTGTTTTCAGTTAGTCACGTGTGGAATATTTGAAGCTTGGACTGCTCAACTGCAATCAACAATTTATCGCTTCAATTACTCTCAACATTCATTCTCCATCGTCAGAGAAATCAAATAAGTACTTTTGACGCCAGTCCGGCTTTTCATCCTCAACCGTTTTCCCGTCCCACACCCCCTTCCCTTGACCCTTCCAAGGTCCCATGATGGTCCCCCTGGAGTCACACATTTCCATAATTAAAATCATTTCTGCGCCCTACCCGGACCCCACCCGAGCCAGGACTCGCCGGGGGCAAACCGGGAGGGGAGCGATCAAACAAATCAACCAGCGTGCATGCCTGACCTACAGCATTCTCGGGTCGTACCTTCACTTTTTTTTGCTCCCTCACCGAAAGCGAACCTCGCTGCATCCTGTGCACTCATTACTTTCGGCTCGTAAAACCCGTATTTCACGCTGGCGATTTTACAGCCAACCTTGCGCTGCGCACCGTGGCCACTCGGTCGTGTACCCAGGATACCAACGTCAGCTAGCAAGCGGGGGACCAGAGAAAACTATATAGCGAACCGGTATCACAATTATCTGCGGAAATAGTTTACGAGCGTTTTGCGTGAATTTGGCGTATGAATTCTGGCGACACCTGGCAGGACACGGGGGGACCCGGTGCAGTTGGAAGGCACCGGGATTCTGTCTGATTCTCTGAGGACGCCGTACGCTCTAGGGAAGTGTGAGATTTCAATTTCAAACACCGGTGGATATTTTATTGCTCCACGTTGATCCTCGTACGAAAAGAGTAAGTTTTAGTTTAAAATTAAATATTGTTGCAATGGACGTGGCCGTTGATAATATTTAGCCAATTTTCAACTGATCTTTTGCCTGTCATCATTCAGGAATCCTAAGCTTAATCCGTGAATATATTTGTCTATTCTTTCCACCCTTTTCCGCATTCTAAATCAGTTCCTCATATTCCAAAGCAGGTCCGACATGACTTCCGTAGTGGTTTGTTTCGTTATATTCTCGGCCACCTAGACGCGCGGAATTGTGGAACTGTTTGCACCACCACAAACCAGTAGCAGCGCTGAGTTATGTGTGTAAAATTTTGTATCACAATCATTTGTAATAGCTGCCGGTACCGCCAGGCAGCCGAAAGCCCGATTCGCTACGGGTCCCTAACAACAACAACAACAGTGACACCGGTGGTGGAATGGTGAATTTCCCCTTCGCTAACGATTAAGAAACGGTAGGTATGACCACTATGGAGTTTCGGGTGGTAAAAATGTGTTGGAAATATTGGAAACCATAATTCGTTAAAACTGTGAACATAAAAAGTGTCTTTCTTGGGAATAGGTTTACATTAGATGACCCAAATCTATTATACCAATCCAACGTAAACTGTACACCAATAAACACTGGCCATTACTTTTTGTCCTTTTACTCTAATACATTCCGATCAGCAGTTCCTATGGTATTCCTTCAAATCACCAAACTGCTGCGGCTGCCTTTGGCGATGCGCCCTTGCGCGCCACACCCTTTTCGGTGGCCCAAACTGCATTAGCCTGCAAGGAAACAGCGCGTGCATACAAAGATACAATGAATCAACAGCCGGACCCTCGGAAAAAGTGCAACGGTGGCGGCATCGGAAAGCTTCTGCGGAAGTCTTTTTTTCGGGATAAATTATTTCGCACCTCCGCTCCGCACACACACACACACACACACCACAATGGAGAAGGGCACGGCGAGCTAGGGGAAGGAGGGAAACGACCGAAAACTGAGAAGGAAAAAGATGGCCCAAGGTGGGACGAGTTGTAAAATCTTCCTAACACTCTTAACGAGAGGAGTATCGTGGTGATTAATAAAATGTGACCCATTGAACCGCCTCGTCCGCTCGCATTTTCCACGCTTCCCGTGACGTTCTGCGGCCCCTCCGGCGGACATGGCGGCGGCGGCGGCGGTGGTGCGAGCTGATCAGGAAAAATTTACGATCGTAATCGAAACAGTGGGGGGGAAAAGATTGATTTTTTTTTTGTTTCGTGCTTCCTTCCGATTGCACGCGGGCGCGAACGAACGCGGCCGCGGCATCCGCGTCCCGCTTTTCGGGGTCCAATAAACATATGATTGGACACGCGAGAATTTCGGGCAACACATGGTTAGCGCGCGGTGGCCTTTTCTTCCTTCGCTAAGCTTCGATCGGTTCGTTAATAAATCTAATCGAACGGAGCAGCCGCAGCGGAGCAGTTCTATGGAACTGGGGTTTGTATGCTCTTTCTCGAAGCATAATTTATGCAGTAAATATTTTCGGCAATTTGTAACGGCTCCGCTACCTGTTGGAAAGTGAAATCCTAAAGTTTGAATAGCGAGGAACATTTCTAAACGGATGATTTAAAATATTACCAATCTCTTTTGATGATTTAAATGTTCCGAGATTGAAAACTTCCAAAAATTGTTCCCATGAACGAACTACTTCCGAAAACTTTCCCACGCCCATTGCAAAAAAAAATAACAAGCGGCTCCCCATCCGTTCGGAAGCTGCGCTACGTAAACAACCAACCAAGAACAACAATCAAACCTCGAGAACCCTCGGGCGCGTAACGACGTCCCGCGTCAAACATATTACCCCACACGGGAAAAAGTCATACCAAACACAGCGCAGCAGCACTATTGACCCCCAAGAAATCTTGAACACTTTCCTGGGACCACACATGCCGGTGTGTTGCTTCTTCCTTCGTACAACCCAACCGCAACTGCTTCCGCAAGCATTCGATGAGCTACCTACCGAAGCGGGATGAATGGAAACCACCCGCCAGCCACCACCCACCCACCCCAACCCTTCAAAAAGCACTTATTTGTGGAGTTACGGAGCATAATCCTTCCCGTTTATGCTGCATCATTTATAGAAATGTTTTCTCCTGGCCCCAAAGTGTTTCCCCAATACGTTTGAATTGTTTCAGGCTACTTCGGTAGCTTCTTTAGCACCTTATGATAGGAAACCACTAGGAAACTGTTGGGTGTTGTTTACTTCCGCGATCATTAGGTGTGAATGCAGCCACCGGGGAAGCTAGGTGGCAAAGCAAATTAGTCTAAGCTAGTTTACCACCCTAGCAGAGGAAAGAAACGGAACTCCATCCACTGCTGCTGTCATATTTGTGGCAAATTTCATTGAGATCGGCCAGCACACTAGCTGCGGAACACTAAACCACCCGCATCGGTCAGTTTTACCGTTTGTCAAACATTATTAGAAGCTGACTTGATGTCATTGAATAAATGGAAACCATCAAATATGCAACGAACGCAACTAAGAATTATAATTGAAGCCATTGTGGGATAGTTTACAGCCCAGGACCTAATGGGACTACATTTGCTAGGTGAATGAAAGACTGTGGGTACGTTTAGTGTAACGATCAGCTGGGAAAAAAAAAAGTTAAACACACATTTTTGCTCGAGCTCCCTCGGTTCGTTTCGAGATGTGATTGAATGCACCCATCATCCAGCTCCTAGCGCGGCCCTTCGCCATCGGACGGGCAGGCAAGGTGTGAATGATAAAATTGAAATTTATGTGTAAATAAACATATAATAAACATAAATAAACAAATGTAAATTCTTCTCCGGTGCCACAGTCGGCAGACGGCGAGAAAAGAGTAAGCGGCAAGCTGGTAATGCCGCTTCTGGTGCTGGGACTGCTGCCCAACTGGCGCACAAGCACAAGTGCGACCGTGGCCGTACTCGTGTGTGTGTGGGTCGATTTTATGCTAATAACCCCCCCGGGCGTCCCTCGGTACACCACCTCACCCCGTCCGGCGGGTGAATGAATGCACTCGGGGTCGGGAACGGGCGCGCGCGCGAGCACGCGGTAGGTTCGTCAAGCCGCCAGCCAGCCAGCCAGCCAGCTCCCGATCGGCCGATCAACCGGTAGGAGGTCCGAACCTTCGATGGGCAGAAGATGCCACAGGGTATGCGACATGTTGGGGCGGGAAAAACGGCTGGAATCGATTGGTCGAACAATTAAAATTATGTTTCCGTCCGATTAATGGCCAAATTGGACTGAGTAGGACGAGCTGCCAACGGAGGACCGTTTCGGGACACGGATAGAAGACGCATCGACCATAGCTCGTAGTAGCATTCCTTCGCCGAATCGATGGCAACCTATTGGACCTTCGTCCGTCTGCCAGACTGAATGCAAGAATCCCCCGGATCCCGTCCCACCCAACGACGGGCAGCCAGCCTGACGAAGAACGGCGCAGATGGTCGTCCGGATGATGCCGCTGGGACTAAACGACGGTGCGATTCTAATTTATGGCCTCGGCCGTGACGCAGACAATGTTGTTGGCGATGCAACGCGATCGCCCCGGGATCCTGTCCGACTGCGGGAGACGCCAAGCCCCGGAACCCGCGGCCCGAAAAAAAGGGACCGCCTAGAGAACTGGGTGGGCGCAGACAGAGTGACGCGGCAGTCAATAAAGGGATCTCTCTCATCTATCCCATCCCGGCTACCTGGTAGCGTTCATCTACCGTGAAATCTCACCCGGTGTCGTGAAACGGACCGGCAACATTGAACACAGTCAAGTATGCACACACGCACACAGGTGACCCTGGGACGCTCCTGCAACGACTTGGTGTAATGGTGTACCGATCCTCGCAGGCGGCGCAGTTGGACATCCGGTGCAAAAACGGTGTCCCTTTTTTCGTTCTCAATCACTTGCGATCGGTGCACCCAACATCTTCCGAAGGACACCGATTCCGAAGGTCAGTGAAAGAAACTTCCATCCAGCCTCCGGGGGCCAGGGCACACCATAAATGCGGCTTTCCAAAAGTGTACCTGTAAACGGTGACCTTAAATTCCTTCCCGGCAAAGTGTTGTACAGTATCGTTAAGCGACCATAAACTTACTTATGTCGTCGGTGAATGAGGGCCGTGTTTTCCAATTGCCGCCAATTGACATTACAATGTTCAATGAAGGCAATTCCAACAGTTTTGGGAAAAAGTACAGCAACAAAACAATTCATGGTTCCTTTTGTAAGGACGATTAGACGGTAAACACACATACAAAACACACGGGGCCATAATACGAGTACACAATAACATATCATCGACTTTAGTTTATGTTTATGCTAAGACAAAAGAGCAGAAACAAAAAGGCGTCATTAACACAATTCACAAGACAAATAAAAGTCAACTACTTCTAATGATTGGTTTTAAAAGAATGACTTTTTGCGTTAACAGAAAAACGGTTGGAATGTATCGTTTATTAGCTCTATTACTTTTATAGGGCCAAACATAAACATATTTTGCCGTTTTCTTTACATTTGTGGAATTCTTCATCCAATTCATTGAACTGTATTGAACGTTTGAATCTCGGCCGCTGGTGCAGAGTTTGAATTAGCATCTCTACTACTCA
>JAOEFI010000004.1:32987618-32998081 GCA_034621735.1 Anopheles plumbeus | reverse complement strand
GCCGCCCCCCCCCCCCCCCCCCCCACCGAATGTTCCCGTTGCACCTTTCCCCGCTTCCCATTGTAAAACGGTCATAAATTCGCTTGAATCTAATACTCGGCGTGGGGCTGAATGCTGTTGACGCACCGAGACCCGGTGGACGGCTCGGTCATTTGTCGTTTCGAACATAATTTTGGATCAGGCGACCGTTGGGGTGAGTTGTGATCTTCTTGCGGCCGAGTGATTTGAGGAGCAGCAGTGCGTGGTGAAATGTGATACGATGAAAAGGGAGAACCGAAGCCAAACATGGTTCCTGTGAGGTAATATCCAAAATTACGATATACGAAACATATTGAAGCAATGAACCAGCTTTAATGAAAGTTGTAGAAACAATATCATTGATTTCGCTGCTGACCTCGCGACACCTAGACTAAAGGCTTTGCACAAGGTCTGTAACATTTCGAATGATTCTTTACTCTGGGCGAAAGGATTTCAAACATATCATTGCAATCAGGAGCCCATAGGGTTGATGATTCAATGCTTTAATTTCTGGAGTGGAAATCCACTCTACAATCCCAAACGGGAGGAGTTTCAGATTGGCTACTGGCTTTAGGATCGCCCCATCAGTTTTTGGCAGCATCTCCATCGATGGTCATTCGTTGCTGCCGGTACGGTCTCTTCCAGCACGGTCTATGGCCACACGGATACACGGCCAGCGCCGTAGCTCGTTACAGAGTTTTGCACTTTTATGAACACTCGACGCAATGAAGCGTTCCCCCGGTGCCGCAGACCGTGGCATCGTTCGAAAAGTGGTTCCGTCTACAGTTGGACCGAGCGGCGACACTTATGGACGCGTCGGGAGCAGTTTTTGTTGATTTTCTGTGTTGCTCATTTTTTTAATTTTGTTTGTTATGCAACATTAGTGGCATATGATGTATTAAATTTTTTCCTATGGTTCATAATGTCGATGATTTGAGTGAAAAACTAATAAATATGACACAGAAAACATTTACCGAACGTTTTTTATAAGAAAACTAAGAAATGGTCTAGGTCTATTAGTTGCATTTCATAACTAAAATAAACAGAAATTTAATGTTTCAAATCTCGTGCACATTAAAGTGTTAAATTATACCATCGTACGGTTCCATACGTGTACCGTTGTCCCCCGTGGACCACATTGCATCGGCAACACGCTGTGGCACCGAAACAACGTTCTGCCCTTTTTTCTCACTGAGCTGCTGCTGCATATCACCCGTGCAAGACGACTCCACCGTAGCGGTCAAGCGGGAGTTGAAGCATAAACTAATCCAACGCACACAACTGTTTCCCGAACGCCAGGAACGTTCCAACCCAGGACAGCGTTCCCGCTTCTCACCGATTCGGGAATCTCGGCTTCGTCGGGGCGCCCCTCTTTGTGGCGCAACCCCGTGTAGCTCCAGTCACAAACACACACAGCCACACATACAAACGTGCCTTCCGACGCTCGTATCAGATGTGGACGATTTTCGTTCATTCGTATCGAACCGTACCGAAAATGTGCAAATAGGCGCACAGCAAAAGGCTGGACTCTCCCCCACAAACCCAACGGCCGCCAGGCGGACATTCGGTTGCACTTGGGTTGCTACATGGAAAGCGGACCGTCCATTTTGTTTACGCTCTGTCCTTTTCCACCCCCCTCCCGATACAAAACGGCAAGCATGGTGGGCGGGGGGGGGGGGATGGGCAGAGCTCTCAGCCAACACCCCATCATCGAAGCCCTTCTTCTTGTTCTCGCCGTTCTTCTCTTTTCTGGGCAACTTTTCACCTACTCAAGCGTAAGCGAGTGTGGGGCAGACACACACACACACACACACACACACACACACACACACTAGCACAGAGCGTCAGACATGTGTTCTACGACGAGCAGCGGGCATCTCGTTCCCATTTTCCCTACTTCCACCGCCCGCCCTACAACGATGTTGCCATCATCCCTTTTGCAAGACTACTAGATCTGTTGTGGTAGTTGTGCTGTTGTGCGCAGTAGCAAACATTCCGCATTCAACGAAATCACGTTTTGCATCCCCCGTGCGCGGCCACCCTCTGGCAGTACGCACCAGTCCACTCCATCGGCGGCCAGCCCCCCGCCGTCTTACCCTCGTCGAACAGTCCTTGACCACTTCATGGGTTCATGGGCTTCAGCCATGAGCATCCCCCCACCCATTATGAGAATCCGCCCACCGAACCCCTCGTCGATCGATGGTCGCGTCTGCAACGGGGTGCGCGCTTCTGCTGCTGTCCGTCGTCCGTTGTTTCACATTTGCATGGGGGAAAACTCACCCCTTCCAACCCCTCCCCTCTACGTACCGCTTTCCCCTCCCTTCCTCTTATTCCGCTGTGTGTTGTCTAATCGACGAACCCCATCTCGGTATCGCAACGGCATCGATTGCTCTGCTGATTTGCATTCGCTGCACGAACTTTGATCTGATTCTGTGTCCAGTTAATTTTAGTGCATCTGCCCTTCCCACCATCCACCGAGTGGGTGGCGGCGTGTACTCGAAGCACCCTACTTCTAGTACAGCTATCGTTAGCTAGGGCTTTGCACTGGAAGGTGAGCTGTTGGAATTTATTAAACAGAAAAGGCACTGAAATAAATTGAATGCAGACTATTTTCTTGTTGTGTGTTTCCTGCTGTTTGACTCGAACGTTGCGTCCTTCTATTTCTGTTGCTCTTGCATCTACGTTCCTCCTGCTTTGGTCGTCAATTAGAAACAAACCGTACAAACTGTGTTCTATTCGACGCTTTTCCCTATCATATTGTTATTGATATTTATTTGTGGTGTAGATTAAGATGTCTAATCTCCAACGTACAAAAGCTGCTCAGCAACTAAAACGAGCAAATGATTTAGAAAGTACTACATATTATTATTTTATTTAAGAAATTATAATTCATTTCATGTTTCCAATTGAAATATATAAAGCTTTAAGCTTGACACCCCGTTCCTCTACTATCTAGGGCCTGCCGGTGGTTGTTGTGATCCACATGTTTACACAGTATTGTCGGCCTTATGTTATAGAAAAAAAGTTGAACTGCCATACCTCACCAACATTGTTTAAATTGTGCATCAGCCGATGGACAGGACATCCCGTTTAATTAATTCTCATCAATTCGTGCAATCCCGATTGCTTCAAAACGGCAGTGTTATGAGAAACAATCCATTATCCCCAACGCGAATCTCGTTGATGGGTTGATTATTATCGGTATTTTCATTCTAGTTTTTCCCCACAAAACCGTATCAAGCTCATGCGAATTGCTTCCCCCTTTTTTCGTTCGCGAAACGTTGAATACACAAAGGGAGGGGGAGGGGGGGGGGGGGAGAAATTGGACGAGTTTTCCAACAAGCTTTAAACATGAAATCACATGACGCTCATGCCAATCGGTATGTTGACGCTAAATTGTCCTCCGCTCGTTGGAATGGTTTTGTTGCCCTTTTTCCCCAATGGAAAATGGTCTATGCCACGTAAAGCGAGAATCATTTTTTTGCTGTTGCCATACCTCGGTTTAGTTCAAAATCAATTGAATTTTCCACCTCATCCATTCGGGACAGACAGACGGGTTTGGTTTAATTAAATACTCGCCCGGTTCGCTCCTGTTTTAAAGCGCAATCATTATCCTCTTTCGAGGATTAAACCCGATGTGGAATATGAAATGTATGTGTTGGAGGAGAAAAAATTTGAAATTATAGTGAAATCCAAATCAAGCTGCAATAATTGTTTCATCTGTGAATGAAAATGTAATGCGTTAAACAAAAACCCACTGTCGGATTGACGATTTAAATGATTACACGTCTGCATCTCTTTTGTTTAATAAAGTATGGAAAATATTTTCCCGGAAATGAATTAAATCAGAAACCAACATATTAGGAGTCGGTATGGTAACTATCTTTCACCAAAAACTCCCTCCACTCAACATCAGTGCTCTCAGGCACGTATTTTATTAACAATTTTGTATGAAAATTAATTTTTTTTTTGCTCCAAAAAGTTCAAACCCCATTCACAATGACTGACATACAGAGGCTTTCAAAACTACGGATTATCCGACACCGTCCTCATGGCAACAGTTCATTAGCAGAACGGTAACATGCACACCGGGTCGGTTCACATTTTTGAACACATTTGTTGAACCGGTAATTGGTAACTTTTGCGGAAAAGCCAGGAGCAAAAAAAAAAAAAAATCGGCCACATTTTTGTCAAGCCAAAAGTCATTATTTATACTTTCCACCTAGGTTCGACGAAGTGTTGTGATGGAAAACAGGAAAAAATCTTTCCACGGCGCGGGACCCCACATTATGGTGGAAACGTATCGCAAACTAGTGTTCAACTTTTTCGTTCAAATGGGGGTGGAGAAGATGGGAAAATTTGCATATTTTTTTATTCGAACTTAAGGTACAGGTTTATATGTACGAATTGTTGATGATTTAATTATTGTACAAACTTTCGCATGAAAACATCATCTTCAGTGGAAGAAAAGTGGCCATGAACGGCAGACATTGGTACATTTTGGTTAGTTTTTCATCCAAACGGTGTTATTATAACGAACTTCAGCAAACAAATGCCATCCTCAAAATATGCTAAACTTATGCATGCTTTATCTCAAATATTTTCGGGCCAAAATTATCAAGAAGTATATATAGGAAACCCCAAACCACCTTAATCCTCTATTGGAAACTATTTTACAATGTCAACTGAATTGTATCGCATCCACCATCGTGTTTTCGTATGTAATAGAATAAATAGTTTATGCCATTTTCTGGCCTGAACCACCCTTGGTCCGTAGAGTGCAGCATGTCAGGACCATATAAATTCGTAAAACTGACATCACTCGTTGCGACTTTCGAAGTTGGAAAAACTTCACCGTGTGTGTGTGGTGAGGAGAGTTGGTTTGCTGCAAGCATCCTTTTGCCATCAACATCGGGCTTCCAACAAAAACATACCCAAGCTGCAAACCGAGAGGGAGGAGATGGTGGCGCTTCAGCAACGAGCGGGTGGCGCTAAGAACGAACACCGAAATGAGACATTGTGGCAGCAGAGTGGGCTCAGCCCTGGCTGCACTTCACACCATCGCTTCCGGAGCATTACCGGGGGCACATGGTATGGGCGGCAGGCACGGCAGTTGCAAACAACCAACTGCGCAAAAAGGCAAAAGGTACGGGAAAAGTAATTCGTGCCACCCCACCACCACCACCACCACCACCACCCTACCACCTGCCGCCCAACTGTTGGCTACACGTGAAGCCAAACGTCAGAATGGCAGCTAGTTTCGCAGGCCAACCAAACCAGCCAAGCCAGCTGCGCGTCGGGACCGCAGCGCGCCGTAGAAGTAGGAAGAGAACTGTGGCACGGGAGCGAAAGTGCAATGCAATTAAAACTTTGTTCCCGGCCACCAGCCACCAGCCAAGCAGTTTTGTCGAGAGTGTGAAAATCAGACGGAAACTCTGCGGTTCCCGGTCCACAAACCGAACAGCGCTAGAACCTCCGCTCGACTCGAGAAGCGCCCCCTGGCGAAACCGGTACAATTATGGTCCAGGTGGAGAGAAGAAAAAAGGGTCAAGTTGAACAAATTCTTTTCGCCGTTTTCGGTACGTTAGGAAAATGTAGGAAATGTTACTAAGTACACGAAGTAACATGCTTTAAAATATAATAAATTGTATGTAGTATTAAATTTGGTCTACCCTATTGGAAGAAGTAAAACTTACTTGACTAAATATGAATGTCATCCTATTCGCCAAAAAGAAGAGAATGCTTGGTACAACTTCCTTGAGCAAACGAAACATTTTTTGTATGCTTCATGATACGCCTTACATTTGTGGCAAGCAACATATTTGAAGTTGATGAACTACTTCTACTCTATCAACTCTACTGAGGTATTTTGTTTGCTATATTGTTGTATCGCAACCAACCGTTGGCAAACCGACGACAAAAACCGATACTTGCTGACAATTCGACACTGGATTCCTACAAAGGATCCCTCCTTTCCCACTGTCCCATCGTTCGACCCGATCCGACGCTGGGTTTGCTGGATGCATCTCTGGGGATTTTTCGTTCCATTTGCGATGGAAATGGGATGTCAATAAACGCTTTCTCCATCGTACCAGTAGTGGGGCACAAAGGCCCGGCATGGTTCGGTGACGGAACACGGGAAACAGGCAGTGGGAGCCGTCACTCGGAAAGCAACAGATGAGAGAAAGTGCAGCCGAGATGTGACGCGATGGCAAACGCAGCACGGGGTCGCAAGCGCCTATACAAAGCGACAAGAAAGTGAACTGTCCCCGAAGATGCGACCGAACCGAACTGCTACTGTCTGCGCCGTCTTGCGCCGATAGTACGCGATTAAGCCCGGAGCTCCGTCTAGTGGCGGCCGACGGAGAGTAGCGTACATTCTTCCGCGGGCCCTGTGGATTATCCGGGGCGCATCCAGCCCACGGCGGACAGCAAACAATCTCGGCCCTGGGTAGTGCTTAGTAGATGCTGTAAGAAATATTTTCTCTCCGACTCGACCTTCCTTCGGCATTGGCCGGACGCAGGAAGGACAGGGCACGACGAAGGGACGGCGCGGTAATAAAGGTGCGGACGTTCTCGGGGACGGGAACGGACGATTTAATTAAATTATGTTCTACTCACCACCACCTTCAGACCGTCGCTGTTTGCTGCGCTTCCTCGAGAAGAGGCACTTTTTTATTGTGCCCCTCAAACACATCTTCATTGTTCAACCAAAATCGCGTTGCCATGGTGCCCCGGTTGCTAGCTTCATGAGTTTGACATTGCCGAGGGATCGGGTGCGGGGATACTTTATTTATTTCTTTCGCAGCTGTCAAACTGCATGTCCATCTTGCGAATCAAGCCGACAGCGACGTCCGCTTCGAAACGTGTGCCACATACATTTCGTGCGATCTCGCCGTCCTTTTTGCTTCCTTTTTTTTTTTCATTTGGCGATAGCTCAGTCTTTCAGGCGCATTTTATGTTTCGTTTTGTTTAATTCCGTTGCTCGAAGATGCCGTACCCCTCCATGGTAGGACCCAATAGATGGATCGCGTTCATTTTGAAATCACGCTTGTTGCAAAAGATGGCGGCAGGAAATTCGATCGCACCAATCAACGCAATACACATTGCGCTGGTTCGTGTTTTTACTTCCCTCTCCCAATTCATATACACCCCCACAGCAGTACGCCCTACCCCCGGGAGAATTCCCTTTCCACACGAATTACAGCTGCAAAAACTGCGCAATAGAAAAGTTGTATTACGCCCGCGCAAATAATTCAATTAGTTGACAGCAGATAGAAGCCGTGGATGGAAACCATCACTGGCAGCAAAGACCGAGGAAATAGAAAACAGTTAATACTTTAAACCGTCCGAAGCAAAGAATAATATGTTTGAGAAACTGGTAAACTGCTTCAATTGGAGAAAAATTATTGCTTACTCGAACGACATTAAACAATGTTGCAAATAAGAAATAGGCCCATTGGTAGGGGTATTAATTAGAACGGCCGAAATCATAATCGTCCGTCAGTTTTTTTTTAATACCAGGCACATATCAATCCAGTTGAAAAATGGATTTAAAACGAATACGATGCAATTGCCCGTCCTCGGTCTGATCTTCATCCCAAACCCGGCACCGGCAGCGCGGACCATTCTTCCGTGAAAATTAGATGAAAACTTTCTCCATTTAACGCCGTCTGTGGAGAAAACCTTGGAGCCTTGGAGAGCTGGCAGTGCGTTGTGCAAAAAGTGAGCGCATACGCTTCGCGTCAGTGGCAGAAAGAGTCGACGAGGGGGCAGCAGAACTAATGAGAGCACAGTCCAGCAGCTCGTCAGGTGCAGAGGCCAGCAGACAACGAGCGGCGAGAGGCTGTGGCACGGGACGGCCAGAATTCAAATTGAAAACGAAGACACGCCCTTCTTCCCTTTCCTCCTTTCTATCATCTAGTTCGTATTAATTAAACTTCAGGGCAACTGCAGAAGTAAATCCTCCGTTGTTCCTCGGAGGGAAAAACGGGACGAAAACCTTCCACAGCTCCAGTCACAACTTCGGGAACATTGGTACCCGGGATGGACAAAGTTTGGACGAGTGGAACCATACTTGAAAACTGGTCCTTGCGACGCGTTGAACTTTGAGTAACTTGTTCCGGAAATTGAAATCGAAAATTTGACAAGTGTGTGTGTGTGGACGAAAGCATCCGTCACGAGGTGTGGACAAGTAGGAAGCAACATTGAATCAACTTCGGCATTACTTTCCACCCCTGGGAAACCTAACCAATTTGACGTTCAATCGATCGAGTGATGGCCGATCACAGAACGATTGCCACGAGCGACCAAAAAGAACATTTTCCACTTCCTATCTCGCAAGGATCAGCAAACAATTAGAATGCTTTCTTTCACACTGATGAAAATAATTTGCAATCCTCTACAATTGTTTTGAAAAACATTTGCGTCGTTACGTTTTATTTTCTTCATTTATATTATACATATTTGCAACTAGCATATACTCTGCCTCTTCCATCGCCTCTTTTGTGTACAAAGAATCGCATTCAGTCACATAAATCACTCAACAAATTTCTCCAACTGTGTCGTTTGTCTGGAGGGTTGAGTTCCCTTCTTATTTGTTTAAAACAATATGTTACTAGAACAGCGATTTTATTGCGATAAAGTGATTGTATTAGTGCCTCTTGTTTTAAAATAATATTCCACTAAAATAAGTGTATGGAGGAGAATGATGGAAACGGATAAATTCAGAGCTCATTACAACCGATTCGCTATAGGGCTTACATTATATGCTTCGTTCGCCATTTCTTTACTTTTTGCGTTCGTTTTAATCGTATTTTATACAGCGTTTGCTTTCACATTCACTTTTTTCAAACTCGCTAAAATCATTCGTTTATGTATGATCGTCTTTTGTAATGCGATAAGACTTTCATTAATACTTTCTTTACACATAAAATCAGATGACTGTGGCTTGCGGCTTACATTTCATACAAGTGTGATAGTTTACGTGTTTAACTGTCACCGTTTAATCATCGACTTCCTGCCCCAACTTTAAATGTTGTCCTTCAATCGTGTGAACAGAAGGAAAAGGATTAAACTATTTGTTTAGTTTCTCTCCTTTTACTTTTCGCTTCTTTCGTGCCTCTTTGTGATCGTTAGTTTACGTTATTTCAAACCATTATACTCGCGTAAACTATACAATTGCGACATTTTTCTACACCTCGTTACTAGCAGACGCTATTTACAAAACGTTTCGCTTAGAAAACGTGTCCGTTTTCCTAAGTTTTCCATTCAGCACGCCATTTTTTTTTCTTGGATTCCCCTTCACGCACATTCATCTGCTCACCCTTTTTCTATTTTTCTCAGGAAGATATTACTTATAACAGTTTTTTTTTGCTTGCCTTCCATACCGATCCATTCTGTAATTTGTTCGATTCCGACACAATCCGGCAGGTTTTCTTTTACGGCACCGTCTACAGTTGTAATGTTCAACCGTTCCTTCCTCCGCTTAGTGTTCCTGTAGTGTTCCTTCCTCCGCTTGTCCAGGTTTTTTTATATACACACTTCATTGTGATCCCAGCGAACGGAAAATGCTTCTAAATTGATAGGTTTTCTATCCTTTATTTGTTACTAAACGGGAGTAACGTTTCAATTGAAAACAAAATGGATTTCGGATGTTCACGACCTTCAACAAACACAGCGTCAACATCTTTTCACTTGCTGTGCCACAACTGTTTGGCAAAACTTTAAAAAGACCCTTTAAAGAAATGTCCACAAAGGACCCGACACAGCAGTGTCGAATGGGGCTCTGTATGCTGCCAACAACTGCTCTAGAGCACGCTTCAAAGGTGATGGAAATTCCGCCTGGATAAAAGTCCGCGTGCAAAACTATGCAGCGCATGTGCAGCATCTCGGTTTTGTCGACTGGTCCCTCTTTCAACAACCACCACCACCAACAAAGTGTATCCACTTGGGCAGGTGCCACCGCGCTGCACGTTAGTGTAGGTGAGCAAAACGTTGGCCACGACCAGCCGAGCCGGAGCGGATGCCGGAGGATTTTGACCGCTTCCACGTAAGAAGAGATTGTGCGCCATCGCGCCCGGTTGCGATTGGAGGGTTTCTCCAAGGAATGCTTCCTTGAAGTTGAAAGAAGAAGCAAGCTGGAATTTTCGTGGTACAAACACATCGGTGAGTTTTGAAACAAACTTCAGACAAACAAAATTAACAGTACGTTTATTCGGAACAACAAAAACAAAAGGATAATCACTTTCGAATGGGAAAAGGGTTGAAGGTCAACCAATTTATGAAAAATGAATTGTCACACAGGTTTCATGGTGAGATTTCGTTACCTAAACCTTTGTTTGTTCTACACTTGGATTTAAATGAAGACATATTTATCATCAGCTTCAACACCGAAGCTTTCGCATACAGAGTGGTAATGAACCGATTTTGTCGACAGCATGTTG
>JAOEFI010000004.1:32960858-32987518 GCA_034621735.1 Anopheles plumbeus | reverse complement strand
CATATTTATCATCAGCTTCAACACCGAAGCTTTCGCATACAGAGTGGTAATGAACCGATTTTGTCGACAGCATGTTGTAGTTGCTGGAGAAAATAATCCAAACTTTCCAACCTCCCTGTCCACACCTCGTGAAGAATCGGGAGGAGAAAAAAAAGCAATCCTTCTTCTTCTCGCCACTTTCAACGCGAGTCTAATCCTCTAGAAACAATTGTGTGGCTGTGGCTGTCCCGACAGAAGAACGAAAAAAGCAACACATAGGGCATTATCATAATTCACCTAAATTAGTCGCCGCTACAAATTACATCCCTATTAACTGCCGGCCCCGCGGACTAAGTCGACTTTCTTCCACCGGGACCCCGCGGCGGACAGTTCTCCCGTCAGGTGTCGTACTACGGCGTGTTCGCAGGCAGAACGTTTAGCGCTTTTAAATCACTTCCACAGCCGCCGCCTGCGCGCCTTGCAAAGGGCAGACAAAGTAACAACAACTCACCCATAACAACCACCAGCCAACCGTATTCCGTGTGCACTAGGTTACTCCTCGGTCGGCTGGGTGGAGGGACGAGGAGCGACAACAACAAAAAAACCCACTGTATCTTTTCACCGATTTGCCTGCCTGACAACTACATATCTCCCGGAGTCACGGAGCTGTTAACGTGAGCTAATTCGAAGAAGCTGCGCGTTCGCAGATAAAACTTAGGCGAGCGCGCCTTAAGAAAACGGCCCAAGACGGGCCCGAAGGAAGCGGAAAAAACAAACGCTCGATGCGCTCCGCGGCAGCATTCGAGGCCTGTAACACCCATTTATCTTGGCAGCTTGTTTCGGCACGAAAATCGTAACGAAGAGACGAAAAATGTTTTTTTTTTGAAAACCCCGAAACGGAGGGAAGAGGGAAAACAAAGTTCCCCCAGCTTCCCGAAACGAGCCGCGTCCAAAGTGTAATCAGTGTTAAGCCCGTGAGCCCATCGCTCCCTGGCGCCCATTTATCAACCTCTCCCGGTTTTATCAGCATCGGCGGGCAGCTGGAAGGGGGTGAATAGGGGAGCAGTCCCAGCTAATCACGACCGAACGAAGGGCGACCCAGTACCGGTCCCCCGGCTAAGGACGGCTATCCCAAAAGATAGATTAAAACTCATCGAACCTCCAGATTTGGGATCGGGACCGGAATATGGACCGGGGGAGTGGTAACCCAAAAAAAAAAAACAAAAACGAACAACAAAATTAACACCGGTGAGTTGAAAAATCTGCCCAAAAATTGTACCCCATTCCTGGCTCCGCTGCTGGCCCCGCTCTGGCCCGCCGCCTGTTCCGGTGAATGTGGGGTGAGAAAATGTTATATGCATGCGCACACGCTGAAGAGAAAATGAAGACATTTACGTTCGCCTTTTCCTTCCTCGAACGGTACCCGACGACAACACAAACCCTTATCGTTCCGTGCGCGGTTCGGTTTCGGTCACGGTCTCCCCACCACAAACACGGGGGGGGATGGATCTCGTAGTCAATTTTATCGACATAATCGTCAGCATCATCATCAGCGCCGATCGTTGGAAGTCACACAGATGGTTCCCTATTCGCCATCGAACGGGTTATCGATCGATATGTCTTGCGCTCTCTTTTCTTTGTTTCACCTTAATGAAGTGATGACGATCCTCCGTCGACGATCACAGCCCGGGCGCGCGCGCGCGCGTGGACGACATTGATAGAGGATTATATCGTGTTGACTCCAATCTCCAATCGCACCCGATCCAATGGACCCCGCGGACCGGCAGAGGTGTGGGGGGTAAGGGCCGCCCGTTTTCTTTCTCCCTTCCCACCGAAACTTTCTCTACCCGCGCGTGTCGTCGTTCGGTGCGGTTACGTTCAATGGGCTGGAAAGGGATTGCGTTTTTGGGTGGAATGGATGATCGTTGCGTCCTTCATTTGATTACGCTTATTGCGCTCCCGCTCGCGCCGTCGCGAACGTCGTGCGGGAAATCAGAACCTGCAATTTTCGGCCCCCGGGGAGGGGGACGACTCTCCCCGGTCCAGGGAACGAACGAACGGACGAGCGGTCGGCGATCGCTAACGCGATGATTATCATAATTTTTGTTTAATTTTATGACCTCTTAAAGGAAAAAGCGAGAGAGAAAGAGGGAGAGAGAGAAAGAGAGAGAGAGAGAGAAAAAAAGAGAGAGAAGGACAGGGAGCTGACGACGAGGAAAAACTAATAGCCTGCAGGCAGTGTTGTGCGCCGTCGACCCTTCTGCAGGGTGGGTGTCAAGGGTATGGTGAAGAGCACGGGGTGTCGATCTGGCCATCCGCTTGGGAATATTGCGCGATTAAACCGGCGGCATCGGGCCCGGCGCGGCATTCCGTCGCCCATTTGAAATGGTTTAACATTAATAAGCAATACTAACCCAATCTTCGACACGTTCCTACATAAGGGGAACCCGTGAGGGCGATCCAAATAAAATGGGGCGAACCAGAGAAACGGACGGTACAAAAATAACCTGCCGGTAAATAAAACGATGCAGTGATATCGGTGCGTCCCCAAGTCCATCCCCGCACACTCCACCACCCTTCGATTTCGAATGTGTTTTTGGGGTGGAATTTTACGTCAAGTTCCGTTACCACAGAAACAACATCGCACCACACTGGTTCCACTGGGTCATTTGCAAAAAAAAAAAATCGTTTCGATTATTGGTGTGCGAATTTTCACCGATGCATTCCATCATTGCATTGGTAGGATTTATTTTTCTCTCTTGTTTTGTAAAGGAGGGTTCGTCGCTTAGAACACGGAGCATAGAGTCTCTTTCGTTTATGAGCAGTTTTTCCGCGTTTTTTTTGTCCTACAATTTACAACAGAAATTATTGTAAAAACAAATGTTTTCACATCTATTTCTGTATGATTCTGTTTCACGTCAAAACGAAAAAAATTAAGATTCAATAAAAAGCGACTGAAAACGGTTCCGTCATCTTTTGCCGCTTTCTTTCTTCCTTCCACTCCAAATTGTGTTATTGATTGTCATTCCAATTGTGACCGAATAAATAACCCGTCGAATACAAAACACCATAGCATTTAAAATGCTTGCACCTTTCTCCCTGACTGTCCTCTTTCGGCAGCCTATAATTAGCGTGTGGAAAAAAAAAAGAAAAACGAGTCGTTTGATATCGCGCTCGATCTACGGGAAAACTGTTCCCCGGGGCTGCACACAGAACTAACTACTGGTAGCGGTTATTGGTTGGTCATCCAACGGAGGAGAAAAAAACGAAGGAATTCAAGAACTTAAAACCAACACCTCACGGTTATTATTATCACTGCTAACCGATCGCACTCGAGTTGATTCAAGTCACGCTTTCCGAACGCGAACCCAATGAAAAGCTGCTGCTGCTGCTGCTGCTGGTGGCCCGCGATGACGGTGACGGTGATGATGATTTCCCGGCGGGGTGCTGCTACTGCCGCTTAATTTGCCCTTGGCCAGCTGATGCTCACACGATGATGCTCCACAGAGCCTGCGGGCAATAATTAATTGCTGTCCGAGCGTTTGACGAACATTTTCCAACTCACCACGCTGGAAACTGTTCGTCATGATCCATCGTACCCCGCCACTGCCCCCTCCGGAGCATCGCAAAGAATTCGAAATGTGTGTGTGGTCGTTCTTCGGCGTCCTCCGGCTGGCTTGTGCAAGGCCCTGGGTCGCGCCGCAGAGTGTCGAACGGGGGCGCGCATTTCCCCGACGGCTCCCGCCGGATGATGGTCGACATTTTCCGCGAATTCCTCCGCGCGGTAGCGACGGACAACGGGAGAGAGGGAAACGGGACATTTTTGTGCGGCGGGTGGTAGGAATTTTTCGGCAGAAAATTATTTTCAATGATTTTACAGAAAATCATCCCCGAACACAGCTTGCTTCCTTTTCTTCTATTCGTTTGCCAGGAGCTTGTTCGCTGGAACACTTCTGATCTCTTCCCGGTGTGTGCAACAGTCTATTCTGGGTCACGCGTTTTTCTGTCCTCTCGCTCCTTCTCTCTTCTCTTCTCCGTCTGCGTATTTCGGACCGCCCGAACTGCACACTGCACTGGCTGGATACACGACTAGGGGAAAATAGGGCGCATTGTTACCATCAGCGGGCCACACAATTAGACGCACACCTTTACCTGCCTGCCGTCACCTGTTTACACTCTACTGCTGCAACTTCAGTTTTGCGTCATTTTCATCAGCTGGTCACTAAAATGTGGCTTTACACAGCTTCTAGGACACCACTGTTCCTCAACGATTGCGAACTCTTTGATCTGTTTGTCTTGGTCGTTTTTGTTTTTAACCACACTTTCGAAGTTAAAAGTTTTCCAAAACGTGGAACGAACAACTATTCACATGCACTACTGCCACATGCCAGGACAACACAGGACGGTGGCTTCACTGGTCCTTCGCACTATAAATAAAACCAAAACCCTTACTAACCGAAAGTGACGCCAACACACATGCTCACAACACTTGAGAACGGAACAACACTCGATGGATGACACTCACTTTTGAAGCCGGGGGACCGCAGCCGTTCACACCACGCGGTCACCTGAAAAAAATGGAAAACTCACCAGAGGACTATCCGAAGTCTCGGATTTTTATCTCAAAGCCATACAAATATGTTTCATCACAACACATAAAAAAGGACGAAGTGGACCGGCGGCGGACACGAATTACCCATGAACATGGTAGACAGAAAGAGTGAGAACGAAAGATGGAGAGAGAGAGAGAAGAGAATCCGACAGGATACCATAGCAGTTCCTGTAACTACTTGCCCTTTCACCAACTTCTCAACCCAACACAACTGCCGTAATCATACAACAGCAAAGAAAGAAGAACATAGTTTGCTAATTTTTCATCGGTTTTTAGTAGCATTGTTTTCTGTTAACATTGGAATTTTGCAGGTCGTACAGTGTGTAGTTTTGTTGTGTTTTTTTTGTAGTTTTTTTTTTTCATTACAGTAGTTCCGAATTTGTATACTTTGCATTCTACTATTTATACTGCTCGTTCCTATGGTTCGCTTTGCCGCCTTTTTTATTGTTTTCCAGCGGGTTTTTCTTCCACCGGTTAGCTCTCGTCGTCCCTTTTGGAACATTATTGTTTGTCTGCTTCCATAACGATGGATTTCGACGCCAATTTATGTTCATTATTACGGTGCATAACTTTTGATCATTGGTTTTGTGTGTATGTGGGTGTTTCATTGTTTTTTTTTATCGTCCATCTTTGCTGCTTTAATTTCTAACTCGATTTACGGATTATCCACCATTTTGTTTCATCCATTCTGTACATATATAACTTGACTAACACATCCTTCTATCCCCACGTCACGCATTGCCATTTAATGAGATACTCCATATCCTTCTACTAGTTACATACACATCCGGACGCGCCACAAATAAAACCATTAGAAACACTGCCGAAGAGGCCTGCGGAGAAGCCTTTTGGATCGATCCTCGGATATTGAAAGTAGCAGAGGATGCAGCGTCGGTAATACAACAGAATCATGTGGCCAATCAACAAACGCTAGGAACGAAACAGGCCGAAGGCCCTTTCATGTGATGATAGAAGAAAAGATAGTTAAACTGGGCGGTACGCGTGAAAATACACTAGCACTATTTTGTAAGAAAAATAAAATACTATAAATGCATCTCCAGCGGAGCACGCGCCGCTGCATTCCCACAGTTTCTTTGCTGCTTGATCGAAAGACGACAGACGAGAGTTTCGTAACGAGCGATTTCCTTTGCCGCTCAACAAATATTATATTTCCATAAAATTCATAATTCCTCCATTCTGGATTCCGAATTCACTGTTTTCTTACTATAAGAAAATAATAATAATATGAGTTACACTAGTTTGTAGTAATTATAAAGATTGCTTGCTTTTTACAGAAGTCCTTCTCCACACGAAACAGGGTGGCCTTGTGCAGGAATAAAACAAAAACCCTACCGTTCTATGTGCGATTTTTCTCTTCATTATTATGACCGCATCGTTCGTCGAGGGTAAAGGATGAGTACCAAACAAAAATAAAGATATAAAAAGATATTATTCCTGACGCTTATACACGGCAGGGTCGACTGTATTCGACTAACCCAAACAAGTTGTGTAAAAGGGCCTCTAATTCTTGCGTTTAAATTCATTACTGTTACAGCGCGCTACTCTCTCACTAATATTACTATCGATTGCTTACCGATAAAACTATTATGGAATCCAATACGATAAGGTTCGCACTTCGTAAAAAGAGGGCTTGTGTGTGTATTTGTGTGCTTGCGTGGCACTGAATCTGTACAATGTGCCACCGTATTTAGAAAAATATATATAATACGTTAAATGTTTGGAAAAGAAACAAAAAATGAAGTGAAGAAAAAAAATAATATCACACATTACACGTAAAAACGTCGTACCTTGCGCTTCGGTTCCCTGCGTCCCTGCGATCGTCCCTGCGATGCAACGTACGCGACTTCACCCTACCGTCCCTCATTCTTCTTTAACATGAACATTACACAACACCATTGGACCACTGAAATTTACGTCCGGGATGAAGGATCGACGATTTTCTCTTTCATTTTTTTTTGTCTTGCAAACAACTCTAAACTCTATTCTTCACAGGAAGAAGTGCGCGGGGTTTGTCGGGGAAGAAATTTAGGAATATTTGTGGGAGCCTCCATACAGCACTACTCAACAGCTCACAACGTCTGGCCTGGATGTTACCTACAACCTCACCCCGGTGGTTCATTTCCACTGCTAGAGATGGTTCTGTGCAAAAGCTTTCTTTCTAGAACGAATGCAGCCGTAACACTCGCTCTCGCTCACTGGGTGAAAGTAGTACTATAAGTTTTCTTCACGTACGTCATGTCATGCCTCTCCTTGACCAGCATTCGATGCCTCCGGATTACAGTGCCGATATGTCCACCGGCAACGGACGATGATGGTGATGCATCGGGTGATGATACTGCAGCTCCGCAGGATGCTGTTGAAGATGGGAGTGGTTGTGATGGTTCGAGACTGCCGCAACTGCAACTGCCGCGGCAGCCGCCGTACTGGCCGTAACGGCCGCCGCAATCGCCGAAGAAGATGTCGACGATCGGTCACTCGATCGTAGCAAGCTATTGCTGTCGCCACGCGTTGCACGAACACCACCACTGCTATCAATGGCACCGCCTTCTTCGATGGATGTTCCGTCGCCATCGCTCGCACCGCCGCCCCCCACACCTAACTCCGGAGAAGGGCCAGACGGTGGTACGATCGATGATTGTACTGCTCCCGGTCCTCCTACTCCAAGACAGTAATTTACGCCAAGGGTACCACCATCACCGGACGATGCCGTGGCCACCGAAATAAAGCCGCTAGAATCCTCGCGATCCCCGCAGTCGATGTTGCTATCGGCGGCACAGTCCGGTCCCACCAATCCACCATCGCCGGCACCAAATCCCCCAAGAAGGACGGCAGCAGCCGCAGCGTGATGGGCATGGTGATGGTAATCATGATGATGGTGATGATGGTACAGATGGTGCCGATGCGGTGACATCAGCACACCATGGTGGTGATGATGGTGATGGAAGGCTTCGTCGGGGTCTGAAATGGCGGCCAGCAGAGGCTGCCCATCGGCACCGTTGGCCAACGAGAACCCAATACCTCCCGGAGAAGCCCCCGCTGCACCACTCAGCAGTGCAACGTGATGGGGAGAGGACTCCATCGCGGATCCATTATTGTTGGGCGTGGTTGAGGATGATGAGGAAGCCCCAACGGCATTGCTGCTACCGGACAAAAGCATTTGATGATGGTTGCTTCGGCCATGGCCGTTGTGGCCTGCAGCTTGATGCCTGTAGGTGGACAGTGGCGAGGAAGATGCAGATAATGGCAACCGTTCGCGGGAGTGCTGCAGATGATGGCTGTGAAAGATCGTTCCACCTGCTACTGAGACTGCGGCGCCCGCTGCCGGCGAAGTTCCACTACCATTATCGGTTGTCGCAGCCACGAGGACCGTGCTACTGCTGCCATTGCTATTGTTTCTGCTGCCACACGATGGAGTTCCTGCGGCAGTCACCGAGCCTGCCGTAGGTGAGGAGGCCGTGAGAAGAATGGGAGAGGTCGCACTCGCTCCTTTAGACTGTTGCTGCTGCAGAAGATGTTGTTGCTGCTGCTGGTGCTGCTGGTGATGATGATGGTGTACCAAGAGCTCCGTGGCCGTTGTTGTAGCCAACTCTCACATGTGTGAAATTGGTGCCATTGCCCGCAGAACCTGCTGCTGCTGTTGCTGCTGCTGCTGCTGCTGCTGCTGGACCTGCTGTTGCTGGAGATGCTGATGCTGGGTTTGCAGGTCGGGTGAGACGCTGGCATTGTGCTGGTGCTGATGCTGCTGCTGTTGCTGCTGGTGGTAGTGCTGCATCAGATGGTTGCGATGATGCTGCTGCAAGTCTCCCGCAGTTTGCTGCATCTCGGGCACGTGGTACATGTTGATGAGATGGCTCAGATCGGCGGCCGCCGTCGACTGCTGCTGCTGATGTCCACCGATACCGTACTCGCGCTTCATCGTCAGGTTGTTGTTCGTCGCGGTCGCGATCGGACCCGGCGAGACCGGTTCCGACTTGACGCTCGAGTCGCTCGGGCTGTGGCTTTGGCAGGACAGGGCGCTTCCGGGCTGGTGGTTCAAACCGTACGGCGAGCCGGGCTGCTGCTGGATTGTCGTGCTGTACGGGGAGCCGGGCTGCTGCAGGCCACCGCCACTGCCCCCGTACGGGGACGTCTGGCCACCGGAAACGGTTCCACCGCTGCCTCCACCACCGTACATGCCACCGTATCCCGTGGCGTTCATGTAGCTGTTCAGCGAGCCGGCGCTCGCCCCGGAGGCGGCCGCGGCCGCCGCCATCTGGCCCATGTCGTACCGGTGGTGGTGGTGGTAATTGCTCATGTAGTGCTGCTGCGACTGGTAGGCCGCCGCCGAGGACGGATCGTGCATCATCGTGTAGCCGTTCGGCATGTAGCCATTCGGAGGCATCTGGTGGTACATATCACGGTTCGCTGCGGCCGCCGCGGCCGCTGCCGCCGCCTGCTGCGCGGCCAGACTCGTCGAGGTGGCCCCGCCGCCACGCATCCCGCTGCCGTCGTTCGGCTGACCCCCGCCCAGCAGCGAACCAACGCCGAGCGGATACTTCTCCTTCGCCTTCGTCAGCGTCTTCGTCTTCCGGCGCGGCCGGTACTTGTAGTCCGGGTGTTCCTTCATGTGCACCGCCCGTAGCCGCTTCGCCTCGTCGATGAACGGGCGCTTCTCCTGCTCCGAAAGGTCCTTCCACTGCGCCCCGAGGCGCTTGGAGATTTCCGAGTTGTGCATCTTCGGGTTGTCCGAGGCCATCTTCCGGCGCTGGCCGCGCGACCACACCATGAACGCGTTCATCGGTCGCTTCACCCGGTCCGCGTTCTGCTGGGCAGCCTTGCTCGTGTTGTTGTTATTGTGGTTCACCCCCAGCAAGCCGCCGCCGTGGTGATGGTGATGGTGACCGCCACCACCGCTGGCCGTGATGTGATGCTGACCACCGGTCGAGCCCAGCCCCGTCGGGGAACTGTGCTGCGAAAGGCCCTGCCCTCCAATCAGCCCGGTCGGGGACAGACCCGAAACGGGTTGCTGCAACGGGCTGCCGTATCCGCTGCTGTTATTGTTGTTACTGCTACTGCTGCTGTTGTTGCTGCTCAACCCGTGGCTCATATGGTGCTGCTGGTGGCCACCACCACCACCACCAAGCAGGTGGTGCTGTTGGGCCGCAGCGGCCGAGTTCTGGTGGGACGCCAGCTGCGACTGGCCGAGGTTCATCATGCTGAGCGATCCGAGCGCCCCGTACGGTGAGGTGGTGTGGCCGTGCAGTGAGGACGGGTGATGCGGGGGCATCGTGGCATGCAGGATGCCGCCCCCCTTCATGTCCGACTCCATGGTCAACATGTCAACGACGGTTTCCTCAATAAGGTTTGTAGTATTCGTCGTCGGAACGCTGCTGTTGCTGCTGCTACCGTTTGCACCGAGGAATCCGGTGTGTCTGTAGGCGAACAGTTTGAGAGAACGGGTTCAGAATGGTGATCTCCTTCTTTATCGTATCTTTTCTCCGTTACACAGACGACCGCGAGTTGTGCACGAGAATCATAAAACACAAGATGTTTGTACACGGAATCAACTCTATGGCGCCTACATTAGGCCGCGATTCGAAGAGACAGTCTCTCCTTCAACAAAGGCCTCCGAACGAAAACTCGTCGATTATCTGATCTAGTGTTTTGATCGAGTACATCAATCGATCGTTTGTTTCACACACGCACGCACTAGAGTGATCGCTGCACATAAAAACATCAACACATATCGCACATACACAGAACCCACTCACACACCGCACACTAGGCCCCGCCGTCGTGCCGTGTGGGGAAACATGTGCCAACTTTTCAGATCCTTCCTACGTTCCAACTAGATCTCTCACGTATAAGTGGTACACCATGTCACAAGCTCGTTCTTGTGATCTTTCGAATAACCTCTCGGAGGTGGTACACCAATGTTGGTGAATATATTGTACGCAAGCATCGATTGTCGCAAACGGTTTCAAACCCACCCACTAAACACACTGCATCGAGGGGGTGGTGATCTGCTGCTGACTCGTACTCTCGAGAGGCTGCGATCACTGCCCGAACCGAAATTTCACTTGCAATAAGAAAGAATCGGTTCTTCTCCGAAGGATCGTTTCACTCCAGGCGCAGGAGAACACAGAGGACAGGTAGACACACACACAGTAGGCACACGGGGAGGAGGTTTTAGTTGTTGTTGCTAACCCTGGGACGCGTTTGGGAATCACTCAGCAAACACAAACAACACATGGTTGTGGCGGCGCAAGGATTTTTAGGTGTTGGTGCAGTCTACCCTCAGAGATACCGAGAGCGGTGAGGATTGTTTGATATAAAGACCTATATCCTTACTCAATCAAGTAGCACGAATAATGTCGTGGGGTTTCTATTTGTATGTGTTTTAGCTTTTTAAACCTTTTTCCTTTATCATATGATAACAGTTCACTTCTTGATTGCACTTCTTTCGAGATCGCCCTGAGTTTACTTCCAAAATCTCTCCGTTACCGTCGACTACGAAAACACATCAAACGACGGATGATTGCCCTTTGCAACAGTTGATCCTTGACTGGCTTTAGCACGCCCGGATCAGGAAGTTCGATTGACCGATCTGTCACGCCGCGCTGGGGGTAGTACCACGATTGAAACTTATCAGCATCGTGTGGCCGCCAAACGGTTGTTGGGGGCGGCAGTTAAATGCCAATTTAAAAAGAAACGGAAAAAACAAACCCCCCGATTGCTGTGCCGGGGCCGCGCGGAGCCAACTTTTTTACGGGCACTGGACTGGTGTGTCAACCCTACGACGAAAAATACCGCACGCGGTACACACGGTGCAGCACACACGCCACGTACGACGCGCGAGAGAATTACGACACACTTGCGAACAGAGCACCTTCCCGTTGTACTGTGAATGCTCGGTCGCGGCGGAACTCGGACCGAACCCCGAACGCCACGGAAGAAGTGACTCGCGCTCCGTGCGGTTGTGGTCGTGCGTGTACGAACGCAACACACATAACCGCCGAGGACTGCCGCGGGGCTCGCACGCACACATCGACGCAGACGCACCGGCGTTCCGCCGACACCCCGCCGCGGCCCTGTTGGAGGGTTCGAGAGAGGACAGGCTTTCCATTGGAGTACGCCAGGTGTAGGGCTCCCGCTGGCGACGCGACAGCGGTTCGGCGGGGAAGGGAACGGGCACCGTCGTGCGAGCCTATGCTGCTCCGGGGCATCATAGTTCCCCCTCCCTTCAGCGCCTACTAAGCACGCAGAACCAATCAGAGCGAGTAATCTCCGCGCTGTCTACACACGGCACACAGCTACGCATCTCGTGCGAAGCGGCACGGCAGGAACCAACACACACACACCCATGAGTGTGGACAGGTTATGCGCGATCCCAGCATAAGTGCAATATAGGTGTGTGTGTGCTGTGTGCGGCAGGCACGAAGCAGCAGCATAACCAGGGGCCATCTCAGTCGCACCCACGACGGAGTGTGCGAGAGGGACAAGGGCAGTTTGATCGGGTGTTCCCTTTTCTACGCTCGTTCGCGACCCAATCCCAACCCCACGAGCCGTGCCAGACAAGCTGGCTGCGATACTGCTATGGTATACACAACGCGCGGAGTCGCTTCGTCGTCGTGCACAGGACAGACGAAGAACGCGGATCCGCGTAAAATAAAGAAAAAGAAAAAGCGCACGCTCTTCTACCACGAAGGGGCGTGGCCTGCCTCGATCGAAAGCGCCGAGTACATGTGTAGAAGGCAGCATGCGGCAACGTTGCCAAGTTTCCACAACACCGCGCAGGCAGCATACGAGCATCAGAAAGGGATGATATTGTTGCCATAAAGTTTTGCGGGAACGAGCCAGAGAGCGCGGCAGTCGAGGAGAAGTTGTGCAGGTAGGAAACAAGGACCAACAAGGCTCTGTGGGAGCACATCTCACTCGCACAGCAAGGATCAACAACACTCGGAAGAAGTTGCTATAAACTAACCTCACTCGCTCACCGCGCCCAGCATCCAGCCATCAATCAAGCCGCGCGTTCCGGTGACCCCTTTTTCCGACACCACGATCGAACGCACAACAAGCAGCGGCGTTCAGACATTTGTGACATTTCGCCGCAGTCTTTCGCCACCAAACAGGATACGCCAGGACAGCGCCGTTCAGTGCGTGCGTATACGCACCAAAAGGCGTACGATTGGGTGGCGGCGGCTGGTACAAAACGCCAGTCAACACCAACAAACAACGAAAGCAAATGGCATCGATCGATTGGAAATGCTTCTACCATTCCTATTGACGAAGAAAAGCAGCAACGGGTTTCCGTCAGTGCTCCCGGCCGCCGCAGCGGCACCCACTCCTCACCAGAGTTTCCAATGCCATTTTCATCGCTAAAATATGTTGATGATAGGTTTGGCCTTCCACCCTCCTCACGGTGAATGTGATTGAGCAAACTCCAACATGGGAGAAGCAATCGAAGCCGGTCGCGGAAAGGCAAATGGGGAAAAGGAGGTTCTTCCATCATCGTCCTCTTGCAGGAGTGAAAACAGAAATCAATCTACTTATTGCGACAAAAACATTCTAGCGATTTTCACCGATTACGGCGAGAGAGCGGTTCCGATAATAATAGTAATAAGAGTAATAATAATAATAACAATAATAACATGAACCGCTCTAACATCGGAAGGAGGTGCCCTTCTATTCTCGCGCCGACTTGGTTCCTCTTTTTTTCAATACGCCGAGACGACTACGACGACGGTGGGAAGGTCTCGGAAGAATCACGGCATGGTCTGGTGCGTTGGAATTTTTCTACAACAAAATCACTTTCACGCTCTCGTCAATCGGAATCAAAGTGAACCACCTCTCCTTTATTTCTTCCCTCTTTTTTATGTGCCCAACATACTTTGTCGCTACGGTAACTCTTGGTAGAGAGACTGGAAATCGATTGCTGTACTGTTGGCGGCACTGGTACTGGCGATGTACTGCAAAACGAGGGCCAAAGATAAGTACAAGCCATTTACAATGAGCGGCAGGAAGGGCATCCAATTCATTTCAATTTTACAGGGAAAACTCACGCCTTCAAACACGCTTCCAAGTAGAGTATGGGGAACTTGGTTTCCGCGAAAATGGGGCTTCCTTTTTTCAGCTTATCATGGTGTGCAGCATATCATGGCTAGAAGAAAACACATCGACTTCAACTTCATTAAACCGGAAATAGTGTTAGAATTCTTTTGGCAAATTATTGAAATTATTCAAACCAATAGGTATTGGAATGTCCACTGCTACACCCTTACCGATTATTGCCGAATTCTCCTCGGGACCGGCCAGATGAAAACAGATCCGAAAATGGTTCAACAAGTACCACGACACACTTGACGAAGGGCCCCCCCGCGTCCGGTTCAGGTGTGAAAGCGCAAAACGATACAGTTAAACATAGAATGAAAACTCTAATACGGATTCTGTCAGTGCGTCCTGCATATATGCAACAGTCAGTTGAGTGAGTGTGTCGAGGGGTTTCCTACAACAACCTAAACATAAACAGACCACGTCAAATACGACGACAAAACATTCAACTATAGGAGGAGAGATTGTGTGTTTGCAAACCACCACACCGAGGGAACACGCCGCTGCCACTGTCACGCTGATCGTGTAATCCTGTTTGCCCAAAACACCGAGAGTCAGTCAGCATGCGGGGTGGTGATGGGGTGACGAGAGGTATATGGGGAAGGCACGGGGGAAGCGAGTTGCAATAAAACACGCTGAAGTACGGCTTCACACCAGCGCGAAGCAAACAACACAAACACTTCTTTCGTCCTCCGTGCGTGCAACACTCTCTGTTTCTCTCTCTATCGTGTAGAGTTTGTTGCTTGATTGTGTCCCATAATGACCTTCGGAAAGGGACTGGAGGAAGGTTCAACTGCTACGACCAGAAACACAACGTGTCCCTCTGGCGGAACAGATCTACAGTTCCACCAACAACTACTATGCCCGTGAGTTTTCCATTGGCATAAATTCCCATGCGAAGCAAAAATTGTTTCCTCGTCACTTTCTCCTCGTCCTCCGCCTACTATTGTTTTCCTACCTCCCAAATTTTCTTTTTGCATCCATTCTTGCGAAATAAGGGCACAGCCATTCTGTGTGGATGGCCTTGATTCTGAGGCCAGAATCCTGTTGCGGAAAAAAAAAACCTGTCACGGTGCAGGTGACCAAAAAGTGACACAAAACAAACGGCGGCTCAGTGCTCCGTAGCACTTTTGTTAACTACCACCTCTCCTGTTCGGCACAGTGGCCATGTTTTGTTCAAGGAAACCTGCCCTAGAACAAGAACAGTTCCAATCGGCAGCAGGAGACTGGCAGAGGACGAACTCTTTAATTGAAAGGATGTGTAATTAAGCTACAGCACACTGGACACTTTACTTGAGGTACCAATGCATAGCGAAACAACAGAAAGTCCAGAGTAGATGGGCATCAAAACACACTCTGTCTCTCTGTTTCGAAGTTCGCTTAGTACTCAAACAGACTGACGACACTTGGGCACAATCCGCGCAACCAAAGCATGTCCTCTACTCTAAGAAGGGCCCCGACGTTGTGCCATATGTACCTTCTCTTCCCGGGACGCTAGGACGTTTCGCTCGACGGTACCAGTTAGCCAGCCCTTCATCGATGGCGCACACAATCGACGACGGAGAACGAGAGACCGAGCTTAGGTTGTACCTTGCTTCGGTAGTGCCAACCAAACAGCACATTCAACGAAGCACTTGAAATACTTTTTCATCTCACTTCCTTTCTCCATGTCGATCAAAGTAGACGGGGACACACACACGAATGTGTGCAGCCAACATCACCAAAGCAGCAGCAACAGCATCAACCCGGAGATCTCTTTCCGTAGGGCGAAACCGTGTATGTCACCTTTTTCCTCCTAGGGGTGTACAAAGCGGAGTACAAGTCGAAAGTGTAATAGGCCATTGGCGAGGAGGAACGTGTGTGTGTGTGTGTGTTTGCATCACACTAGATGAGTAACCGACTACGGAGTAGCGCAGGGGAGAAGAGCAGCGCGATGATGTGTGCAAAAAGGTAAACATTCATTTCACGCTTTTTTATTTGATTTGTGCATTCATTCAATAAACTTCACACAAGTGCGAGCACAACACAACAACGCATCGCTACGCTGTGTCATAATCTAGAATTGATACGGACACGGTGGTGTACCAAGGGCGGCAAGGGAAAAAAGCACAGGTACGTTCCGCCTGTCCCCGGCTTCCCTCCACTGTCGGTGGACGCGTGTTGTGGCCAGATTATGCCAGAGGTGATATGATGATAACAATCAATACAAAAGCTACATGCTTCCCTAACACTCGGAGAGATGTTAATGATAGTGTGAAACAGTTGCATGCTAATAACCAATTGATGGAGTCCAGGCAGTTTTTAAATTACCCTTAAAGCGCAAAATTTCAATGTATTGTTTCATAATTGATATGATTTTCATTGTTTCAATTGTCATATAACCTTAAAATTGTTTATAATAGTTTTTCCTCGAGTCTTGAAATTGGAAAAAAAACATCTTCTTTACAAAAACACAATGGGAAGAATTGTCCCTTTATGTCACATCTTCTCGTGTTGCGCCTGACATCATCGACGCCCTTCAAAACGGCTGGATCGTTTTTTTATGTAAAAAAAAAGCTTCTCGATAAACACTCTATGCGTTAACGAACTTTTAACCAGTTCGGTTGCTCGTTACTGCACCAAATACTGGTCCCAGTCGCGATCCTAGTCCGTTTTATGAGCACTATTTAAATGCGCTCTAAATAACCCCCTGGCACAGATAAAATTGTGCCCACAGAATTGGTACTAGAGGCTTGTTTATTTGTGATTCGTCCCGACCACTCGGCGCTATTCCAATAACACACACCAGGGAGTGCGTGGAAAAGCGACTCTGACCGAACCGGCAGGTAGTGGAGTGGCTGAAGGCTTTTCCACATCCCCTTCCCCAGAGCACGGCGACGAATTAACGCAGGTTGACCTGCTTCTTGCACTCCGGAGAGCCATAAATTAGCTTACGACTGCGCCGTCGTCTAATGTAACCCCTTTTCGTACCACGTCCACCGTCGGAGTAATACCATATACCGAGCGACACCCTTTTTTGCCTTTTCCTACTTTAACGCAATAAACAGAATGCACCGAATGCAATCATAAATGCTCCGAAAGAGTGGTTAGGACGACGGGTTGCGCCGCTGCTATAAATTACTCCGCTTTAAAAAGCCGTTGAAACGTCAACCATTAGGTCGGTTTGGTGCAGTGATACACAAACAGCATCCCGATTTGCACCAGCGGGTGCACCGAATAATGCACCGGGTTACCAATTGTCTTGAGTTCCAACCTTAAAATAAAAAACAAATACAGTGAAAGTTGGTTAGTAGTGCGATGTAGAATGGAATGGCTTTCAAACTCTTTCTTCATTTATATTTGCCATGAAAAATTAGATTTTGCCCTAAAATTGAGGATTCTAAATAGGATTCTTAATACCAGATGGACGGCTTTTAATTATACCAGTTGATGGCCTCTGATGTTTCAATCATTGACGTTAGCATGAAGTAAACTTAACATGGCAAAATATATTTGCAATAAAGAACGGTTAGTGCGCCTGTCCGACATTTCCTTCTGAGAAATCTTTGCCGTGTACAACACAGAACCTACCGACGAACATGGGGAAACATCAATTATCCTGAGGCGAAAGTGTGTTCCACCGCAAACAGAAAAAAAGACTCCACTCTAGGTCCAGTCCACCTACAACATTGTGTTCTATGCTAATTAGAACTTTCCATTTAGTTACTGCTTGAAAAAGGTACCTTCAAGGCATGCACGCTACACGCTGCTGCTAAAATAAGTTCTGTGGCTAATTTGCCCAACGGCCGGACAGGTGATGAAGTGATTTCTTACCTTGAACAATTAATAAAATAAAAGAAATCGCTCCTGCAAAGCTCCGTCCGTACCATACCCCGCAGACGTTCGTTAACTTGATGGCAATCGAACGAATTTGCATACCAACTCGTGCACCGACGCCATCCCAGCCCATGCGCCTGTTGATTTAATCCGGCCCTCACCATGGCCAATTGCGATGAACAATAAGCTGAGAAAAAGCTGACCCACCTGGCAGCAGCAACAAGCAGTAAATCATCGGTCGCGACGGTTCCGATTTTTTCTTATGCCTTACGTCCGCACGGCGTAGCAGCCCTTTAGCGCGAAAGGATGACGGAACATGACCGAATACCGGTAGCAACGGACGGGTATATCAACCCAACAAGCCATCACCAGTGCCAGTTTCCTCCGCCTCACCGCGGCATTTTCGCGTTTTCATCCTGTAGCGAGGCCTGTCCTGGCCGCTGCAAGCTATTTGTTTTCGAAATTGGTTCCATGAATTTCAATAACCCGATGGCTACAGGGTCCAAAAGCGACACAAATCAAGCTGCTGCATCCTTGTTCCATGTTGGGGCCTTTCTTTGCATAAAACTCGGACCGTTACTCCGGTTGTTAAGATGCCCACAGCCACAGACACTTATTACGCATTTGTCTTCTGGCCGAAGCCATTGTTGGCCGTGGTCGTGTTTACCACTATCACTCCCGAAATGAAACGGAGGCTTTCGGGGGTTGTTGTGCGTCGAAACATGCTCTTTTTTCGTTCTTCAACTGAAAGCAACGGAGCGGTAATGCGTTCCACTGGACCTACCCTACCCCGATGGAAGAAACAAAATACAACATACTTTAGTCACGAAACGCAACAAACAAGCAAACGTATCCGTCATTCCGATCTCACCTGATGCCTTATCTTGGGGAAAGTTAGGGAGTCGCACAATGTGCACCCACCACCTTCGATTCGCTTCTTTTTTGCTTCTTTTGGGCCCTCGCATTTCCTTTTTCCGCTTCGTTCCAGTTTGAAAAAAAATCCTTAAATTGCCCGTAATTGTGCAAGATTAATGAACTTGTTCACTGTGATATAAATTTTAGCATAATACGACAGTATGCTGCTTGAGGGAGCAGAACAGTCCCGGCGGTAATGATACCGAGAGTGGGCAAGAAGCTACCGATTTATAATGGCCTAGCATAAATTTGTGGAAACAAATGATACCATTGTTTGCTTGGATATTGTTTACGTTCAGCGCTTGCTTCACTCAATCTGTAAAATTTCACCATCGTTTAACTGTTTCTAGTGAAAAAAAAAATAAGAAAAAAATCGCGATAGGCTATTTGTAATATGAATCGTAGAATGCGTTATTATCGATTAATGATTCAATCAAGAGCAGTAATGTCAGGTGTTCATGTCAGTGTCTGCACTATGGAATAACTTCTCACGCTCTTGTGACCACCAAGGACCAGGGCGCGCCTGAGGCATCTTTAGAGAACGCCCGCCCCAACACCCACGGTACTCAATCTTTCCGCTGGCAGATTTGACGGATTTCCTAATCTCGTCTCGCCTTTCGCACGAGTAACAACCAATTACGGTGAAACCCGTAATGCTCCGGCCTCGCCCGTTCTCCATCTGTTGCCCTTCGTCGTAGTGTTTCTGCGATCGTGAACATTAAATTTCGCGAGCCTCCGGTCGACTCCGGTAGCTTCATGAGCGTCGGTGTGCCCGCTGAACCTCACCGAAACAAGTCATTATAAAATGGGCCTCCAACAAACAATCGCAAGCCACCGGATTTTCATGGAAGGAGGCTCCGGTGGACACAGCCGGTGGGACCTATAACACCAGAAGGAGTAAGGAGGAAAGAAAAAAAAATCGGAATGGGAAAAAATAAGCCACAGTCATTAACCGGACGAACCATTACCGGACCTGCCGGCCAGCGGATAGGGTCAACGTCGGTAGCCCCGAACGAAAGCATCCCCGACAGCTTCTCCGCGCCCCTGCGTCGGTACGCTGTTTCTTAGATCCACCAACATTAGCGGTCAGGGGTTTTTGTGTGTGTGTGTGGTGCCCGCTAGGTCTCAACCATCCCACCAGCTTCTTTTCTTGGAGCTCACAACAAACGTCTTGATAAAAATAAAAAAGCTAGCGAGTCTTGTTAAAATGAAAACAACGAGACAAAAAGAGGTTCACGGTATAAATGTATCAAACGACATCAAAACCTACCTCCAACAGAAAGTCGTGAAGAAGGCTAAGGACGAAAAAGTAGCAACAGCGGCAGCCGCCATAGCCGGTAGCACAATTTTTATAACAAGCACAAAACACCACCGATGGCGGAACATAGATGAAGAAAAGAGAAAGCCTTTGGAATGCGAGAGAAATATAAATATGTTTACGGAGCAAGAGACGAAAAAAAAACAAGAACACCCGACCATCAATCCACACCAGCACCGCATTATTGAAACCGCGTGAAACAAGGGCGCATGGAAAGCTGGAAGAAAAAGCTATTGCCCTAAGAACCGGTGTTGTGTTCCCAGGCGGGCGCGCACGCTTCGAGCAAGATATTATAATAAATTACTCTCAATCCGTTCGCTCGGATGAAGAAATTACAGATATTAGTTAATTAGCGAAAGCAATTAGCGGCAGGTTGGTGTACGTTGGGAGCTCCGCCGTTACACGAGCAGGAGCCACGAGAAAATATTTACAAACGCGGCTAGGAAACTACGAAAGCGCATTTTTCTTCCCGCCATGTTCAGTAATGTTAGTCCGATGAAGTGGAACTAATATCATCACGTACAGAAGCGAGTACAACGTCATTTATTCTTTCCATTGCCTGAAGTCACCTATACAATGTTTTTCAAGGTGCATTTTGTTGAAAAGGTAACACATTTCTTGAAACATCCACTTACTCTTAAAACAAACGAACGAAACGCATTTGCACCTTATTATGGTACTTCCCTTAAAAGAAATCGGCGTCAACCAACTAACAAAACCGAAACTTCGATTAATTTGTCACCAATTCCTTCTCCAGAAGCTGAAATTGTAACGGTCACTTCTCTTTCATAGAATCGAAGCGAGCCGAAAGCCAGCGAAAAACACGATCCACCACGATTCTTCTAACAAATGGTGAGAACCGAATGGAAAGGTAACAAAAACCGGTGGCCGCGCGAGAAAACAATCCTTCCACGCGGCCATGCCCATGAAAAGCTGAAAGCGTCGAAGAGCGAATGAAAAATTATCATGTTCTGTTAATTACGTTGATTGATTAATTAGTATTTTAAATTGCTTCGACATCATTACACGACGCGGCGAGTCGAGCTCGGGGTGGTGCGTTGGGAAAATCTAAGACGAAATCCTATGTGCATGGCAGGATGGGGGGGGTGCGCTGGTGGAGCGAGCATAAGCACGTAGGGAAAGCGTGAAAAAACAAACCATATCCACAATAGACCGAAACGTGGCGGGCCCCACCAAGAGTGCAAGCAAAACAAGCACAAGCAAGCAGGTAAAGCTGGACGGAGCAGCGGCCCTAGTGCGGCGCCCCACGGAGAGGCACCCAAACACGGACCAGCAAGGGTCGGTCGGTGGATACTGCGAAAAGTGGCCCGGCCCGCACGTTCCCGCAATGGGGGAAAACGACGTGACGTTCCTTGCCGCAGTTTATGAAGAATCCGGCTTCACCACCACCTGTACGCTCAAGCAGTCGAAGGAAACGCGTTGTTTGCCCGAAGCCGAACGCTTAGGGAGGGAGGGAGGCGGCAGTAGTGGAGCATAATTTATCATGTGTAATTTTCTTTCGTCAATTTCTCGCACCTTTCCCCACACTGCCCCTCACCCTCTACCGTAGCCTCGTATTGCAACTCTTTTCCATGCTCCAACAACAACAACGGCTGCGAACGGATTGTGGTTGACACGGGAAACTGGTGCAAGGTGGCCAAAACCATTAAACTTAAAGTAATTAGGAGAGGTGACCGGTGGAAGTCAAATGGTTGAGAAGTAGCGACGACTTCATCAGGCACTTGATTTTTCGTTCCAACCTGTTCTAGTAGAAAAAAGAAGAGAAGCGATCAATTAGTTTCGTTTGCGCCCCAACTTTTCTTACAACGCGTTTTCATAAAACATACCAGGTTTTCATATAACATACCACCTCGTGCCACAACAATTCTACCTTCTTACGTTCTACCTTGAAAGTGGTATGGCTGCAAGTAAACTTGACTTGAAAGCTGTCTGGCATAACTTCGAACCACCATTGAAATAATTTAGCTGTTAACGAAACCAGGTTAAATTTATCTGAATGTCCGTCCCTTCGCAAAGCTAAAATATGTAATCTTCTTAAAATTATTTCACTAAAAGAAAACAAACTTTCACCAACCATGAAACAAAGGATTAAACTTTCTGCAGTTGTTCCTCTTGAGAATGTGCCCAGAACAACAAACAGGAAAGCCTGCCAGGCAAGGATGGGGTGGTGTGTGAAAAACAGTTGAATGAAACATGAAATGTGGAACATAACCAACGCTATAACAATACAATATAGGCACGCTTTTCAGCAATCCTTTTCCTTCTCCACAAGGTGAAAGAAAACACAAATCTATGCCAGTGATTAGCAGCCAGTGAACCGACCGAATCCAATACGGGGAGGCGATCGAGTCGTTGAAGCTCAAACTGAATGGTCACAGCAGTGCCGCCCTAGGACCCTACATACCACTATCTGCCTTCGGAAGGAGCATTCATTTAGATAAAGATTCCCATGAAATTTTGCTACGCTCGTTTTTCACCCCACGACGGCCGAGAGCGCGTAGATACTCGCATTTGAAAACGGCCATGTGAGATGATTACGTTCATCTGGCATCAATTTGTCCGGCAATCCTCCACCAGACCAGGCTCGGCCCGAAACATGGCAGAGTTGGGTCGCAAGTTTTGCGGTTCGGCAACTCGCGGCCAGGCGCGCGGCCACACTGCAGGGAGAAAACAAAAATGCGCCGCCCCGGCAAAGCCAAACAGGACGAGAACTGGCGATGATTGACCAACCTCTCTGGGTGTCGGTGCTGCTGCCCTGCCCTGGCAAAGTTTCTTTCCCCGACTTTGCTGTCCCCGGGGGTCGAGTCGAGGAGGTCGAGAGTGTGCCCTAGCGCTGCGAGAGGTGAAGCGGGCGGTTGCGAATGCCACTAGCAGGCACAAAATGTCCACATGATAAATGTGTTCCCGTCAAGTCTCATTTCTCACTCAGATTGCCACCGGCTGCCCCTGCTACGTGTGTTTCTTCACCCCCCCGCAGGGTAGGCAGGCAGCAGGTAGGTAAAAGCGTTGCAAACCATCATCATAACCGTGCCGGAATCCACACCACGGTGAAACTGTCCGAAACACACACACAACGAGTGATGAACATGTAGACCCCTCCCCACCACGTTCTTCTGCGCCCTCCTCCCCGCTCAGCACTCCGTGGTGTGTGGGAAGGTGGTCTGGGGCCTAGCAGGGAAGGCGTTTGTTTGTCAATCTTTGACCACTGCCATGCAGCCGCCGGCTTGGAGCGTGAGACTGGAAGACAGAAGGAAAAAAGTAAAGCAGCCTCTCTTCCCGCACGAGGCGCGATGAAGAAATATGTTGATTAGCTTTTTAGGACTGCGGGATATGTGTGCATAGATGGTCTTCGCGCCTTCGGCCGCCGTTGGAAGGCTCCCCTCCTGCGGTTAATTAGCTACTGTCGGTGCGAAGTTTCCGTGCCGATGTCTAATCAGCGTTCGTCGGAACGCGACAACTTTTACCGGCCGGTATGAAAAAGCTTCAGCCTCCAGAAGGCGGCGGCGGTCATTTGCTGGCCTGCCTGCACGTGACGGATCGCGGACAATTTATCATACAGTATCACTGACTCGGACAAACTAATTTGAGTCAGCAATATGACGTGATTCGTTTCGCGCAAATGACTGTGCGAGAAACACGCCCGTGTAATACGATTGCAAAAGTTTTATAGTTAAAGTTCAAAAATAATATTAAGTGTTACACACAACTTTCTAAAATGTCCAAACTTCAAACATTGTAGCAGAATACTTCTGGGCATACATAAACGTTCAAACATCGTTCAAACGCTCATACATCTCAACACGATCCGGAAAGCAGTTTTCTCCACTCCAGGTAACATTTCCTTTATTCTCAGCTTCTCAAAATCACACTTCCCCCCGGGGTGGGTTTAAGAAGCGCGTCGAGAGTCTTCTCCCTCGGTAAGTTTTAAATTACCAGATAAACTATCATATTTGAGCCACCGCAGGAACGCAAGCGGTACTCACAGACGTTTTTTGCTATCCTATCGTACCCAACGCATCATTGGCTGTAGCCAGGGCCATAGGAAGAAGTCCAAACGAAACCACAATGATCGTCGGTCACGATTTTTCAGCCGATCTGTGCGATGCTGGGCGTTCTCTTTAGCGCTCATTATCAAATTACGGACGTGTCTTGTTTCGGCAGAAGGAAGTGTGAATCATAAACTGAGAGGCTGTTTACCTTCCCGCGGATCGGATAGGACCGTCATAGAACACCAAGAAAAGCCATGGGAAAGCAGACGAAACGCCGCAGAAGTAATTGAAAAGGAAATGCATTTG
Organism: Anopheles plumbeus; assembly: GCA_034621735.1. Classification (NCBI taxonomy): domain Eukaryota; kingdom Metazoa; phylum Arthropoda; class Insecta; order Diptera; family Culicidae; genus Anopheles; species Anopheles plumbeus. The sequence continues at coordinate 32,963,451 of JAOEFI010000004.1, read as the reverse complement.
TAGGAGCTAAATGAACAGTTCCCAATAAAAAGGGTGTTTAATAAACAGGACGAAAAACTAATATATAAAACAGTTTTAAAAAAAACATGTAGAACATAGGAAAAGCGCTAAATTGATGGTAATCAAAACAATCATCAATCCACAAAAAAAGGTTTCTTCACTTCATCTAAAAGAATCACTGGGAAAGTTAAAGGGAAACGAAACGCAACGAAACCCGGCAAGTGACATGGCCAAACCTGTTCGGAAAAATTCTTCCGCGTGCCATGACCCAATCAGGCGTTGCAGAAAAGTCGCTCTTTTCCTGTAATGCTCAAATAAAAGGCAATAGATAGAGGAGGTTACTTCAAGTCAACACAGCGTTGCAAGAGCCCTTTGTGTGGTCCTCCTGAACAGTTAAGGTCGTCTTTTGTGAGAACTTTGACCGAATGAAATGCAAACGCCGGGTTTGTTATTGTTTTGTCTCGTTTTCTACAGTGTGCTCACAATGCCGGTTAGCGTTTTTGTTTCTTTTCTTCTCCTGCGTATGGCTCTGGACCGAGGGGTGTGTGTGCCGTGTTGCCGCAGCGCAGACAAACATCAGCGGCAAGGGGCCAGAATTCATTCATCGACAGTCCGGTAGGTAATCCGCCAGACCGGCTGATTTGATGCTTTTTGTTTAGCAGGTGTGATAGCCGGCATTCAGACGGTTGTTTAGTTCAGTATGGTTCAGTTCATTCATTCATTCGGCCGCCCATTCTCCGCCAAAGGTGGCCAAAGGTAGTAGAGTAGAGGAGCAGCCCATGCTTTGTGTTTGCGCTTTTCAGAAAGGGTCCATCATCATCATTATTTGCGGCCAGATCACCATCTCAGCGCCGAGTCATAGAAGGGAATCCTCTCCTCGTTGCCATCGTCGATGGTGGTGGTGACGTCCGATGGGCGTCCATTCATTGAAAGAATCCATCCGACATGGCAATGAATCGATCGATAAAGTCAACAATCGACAGCCATTACTACCGCTTTACGTTACGCCAAAGACTGCGGAGGAGAAGTGTCCGCGAGGAGGAAGGAACGCAATGATCAAGCGGAAGCCGGACAAAAAGAATCACAGCTGTTTGACACATATTCCACTGCCCATAAGGGGTACGATAGACGGTATTTTTTTACCATGTAACACCTAGAAATTGCAACACCAAAAAGGACAACTTGAATATTTCAAAAACATACCTCAACGATGCCAGTCTGTACTGGAGCAGATACTTGGACAGAGTGTGACTGTCGGTTGTGAATGGGATGGGCTCGTCATCTCCGGATAAGGGTGCCATAGCGTTAGCCGTTGGCAGCCGAAGCTGGTGGCGCAGGATTGTGTCCAAAACATCGTCTTCTTCGGAATCAGCCATATTGAACAATCTTGCGCTCAGCTCGACTGGAAGCTGTTACCGAATGTTCTCAAAGTGTATGTTGTCGAACAAGTTCACGTTCACGGTGTGTGTGTGTGCTTTAGCAGGGGCTAGTAGCGAAGTAAAAAATAAAAAGGTAAAGTAAATATAGCCCATCAACATCATCACGCTAACCATGCTTATGTGTTCTCAGATTATCTCCGCTGATAAGCGAACAATCGGTTTGAATTATTAATGCCAATTTACATCACAATAACCTGGCGCGACCGTGCCGAAATATGACCCCTTCGCTCACTGCCTAACCTAACTTCCGTACGCGAACCGTCTTGATCCGAATGAAGCTTCTTAGCCCTGGGATTCTTGATCTTTCGCTCGACAAGATCAAACCTTGACGGGTTTATAACGTGCATCGGAATGAAGCAGCGACGACTACAACTATTTGCATCAATTTCAATATGAATACGCCCGCCATGCTAAGAAACGGCGCTGACAGGCCAGAACACGAAACCCGAAATTCGAACGGCAAGAATATTTTTTCAACGATGCAATATGCAGCCCTTGATTCGTTGAGTACAAGGGCAACGAATCATATACGAAATAAGTGGACTATTCGGAATCTGCTTTAGTTGAGCACAGTTCTTGTACATTCGTTTCCTGGATAAATTTAGTGCTACGGTACTTTCTTGGAAAAAACGTGGCTAGAGCTTAACCTTGAAATGGCAATTGACAACCCCTTCCCGAACAGGAAAACGCTGTTCGCCTGCACCTCATCGAACTACGCAGTATTCTTAACCGTTATCTTACTCGATTCACGATGGAGGTTTGTAAGAAGAATTCTTGAGAAATATGGAAACACCGAAACTTACAACGCGTCTAAATTACTTAGCACAGACGCGGCCCGGATTGCTTCACTAATGATCATTCAACATGCGGTTTCTTTGACACTTCTATCCGCAGTACCACTTCAAATAATGCGCAATAACCCCTGCGCTGTGTTGGTGCACGATCAACTGATTGTCCAAGGTGTGTGCTTTCTACACCTTTGTTTCGGATGCTTTGCAACTGGATGTCAATTACTTTTGGCGATGTTTTCTGCCGACCTTCACCGAACAACTACAACCCTGGCAAAAACATTGCGTTTTGAAATGCTGTCAGCTTGTCATTTCATCGAACAATACCTACGGTCAATAATAATTGAAAAAGGTCCTTTCACTAGA
>JAOEFI010000004.1:32944140-32960758 GCA_034621735.1 Anopheles plumbeus | reverse complement strand
TTGGCAGTCAATTGAAGAATAGTTCACTGAACGTCACTCATTAAAGAAATTGTGAGCAAATGAAGTGGATAGCGCTACTAAACAGTTGATTATTCAAAAATTGCAGAACACGAAATGTGAGTATGTTGTTTAGAATGTGCATTTTGTTCTCTGTTTGTATATCCTTTCACCATAATAAATGTATTCTTAATACTCCATTCATTTGTGACCGATATGAGTTCACCTGCTCTAATCCATTACATCGTTGAGTTTATGTAATGCTGTTTATTCGAGGACCCTCTAATGAGAAATACATGTTTTCAGATATGTTTGGCCAACGACAAAGAAATCTACAAATGTTATGAATGGACCATTCTGTCGTGACCATTTGGCTGCTTCTTGCTTCAATTCTGAACCAGACAAGCAATTGCATCACGCCTGATAAAACCCAGGCGCTTTTCCACTAGTATTTCTTTAATTTAAGGACTTGGTTAGTTATACAACCGAATGTAGGGTCATTTCAATACACTACCCAACGAACGTACGTTCGTAGATTTGTGTCCTTTACTTATCGGAGCAAGATATTCTGAGGGTTCATTAATTTACTATCAATTGCCATACTGTATTTTCGTTTTAACATTATTCAACAATTTTAGGTTAGTAAATTCAATAGAATTTTGAGGCTACATGTTATAACACTACACAGGATGTGCTCCGTTGCGTCCTAATATAAATAAGAGCGATATTTCGGTTACCTATGATAAGCTCACGTTCAATTGTGTAATCTTTGTCTGTGCCAATCCTGAAGATCTCGTACCAATCCTGAACAATTCTCATTTAACATCTGGCTGCCGTTTCGATTATGGTGTATTTGGTGATGTAGTTCTGTACAAATAAAGCTCATCAGTCCGCTTGTCCATTGCTCACATCTTGACGTTGCAGACAGCTCTGGGAGAAGAACCTGATGGAGCACCGGGAGCCTGCGAAATAAAATAAAACCAAGTCAGCGTTAATTTAATCAGTGCCGATGAGACAATTTTCGCATTGTTGCAAGAAGCTGATCAAAGCAGAGGACTGTCCCACAATCACTGCGAAGCAAACAAAGAGGTAGAAAAAAGTCAACTGAAATAAGAAGCTGCGGGAAAGCAAGACCAAGACGGCATGTCGATGGAAGTACGATGGCGTAGTTTGGCGTTTGTGGGGAGAAGCGTAAGCGATACCAATTTTCCAATTATTTGTCACATTCACTTCCAGCGCATTCCGGACGAACCGCGGCCGGATGGGAAGAGCACGAGCAAATCAGCGAACGAGATAGCATCGCATCGCGGTTCCGAGACGGCTGGTCGGGACCGAGCCACCCGTCCCTACACTCAGCGGTGTCCGAACCGAAGACGAGATTGGTGGGAAGATTCTGCAATATTTGCACATTTCCTTATGTTGCCGCTTTTTCCGTAGAGTGGACGGGTGTGTTCTAGAGGACGAGAGCGAGAAAAAGAACTCGGGTTCACCACGAATGATGTGGATTGGGTAAACTGGACGAATTGAAGAACGGGTGAAACGATTTCTCGCCATTCGCATTCGTCCCACCGCCGTCCGATCGGAAGAGCAATTACGTGATATAAAATGGTACACTTTTCCTACCATCTGATCTTCTTACAGCTCCACTATGCATCCGATACTGAAAATCATTCTTTGGAGTTTTATTTTATAGAGAGGATGGCAAAATCTCACCGAGAATTAGATTCAATTAGTTGAATGATAAATAATGGTCACAATCAACGTTTCTTCCCAACGGAAAACGGGATTCGTTTTTTTCTTTGCGTAGATTCATTTATGGAAGGCAGAACACACATCATCTTGTATAACTGAGACCAGGAGAATATTATTGTTCATCTGTTACACTACAAAATGAGCTGTTTTGTTAACATCAAACTGAAAAGCATGATTATAGCAAAGATATGCATAATGGAAACCGTCGTCTCAGAAGATTGACCGTGTTTCTTTCTAAAAAAAAAGGGTAAAAATCAATACACCGTTAAAAGCATTTTCACAGAAATGGTGCGTTCTGCTCGATGTCTAACTAACCCTTTCTTAGAGTTTTCTCTTTATCCGCCACGTTACACTTTTTAATTTCGATGACTTGTGGAACGCACATAAAACGATGCATTTTTTCTCCCGATTCCTGATGTATCCTCCCAAAACTTGCCTGGAAGTGTACACCCTGTATGATTGAGCTGGTGGCTGGCTGGTTTGCGGATGATTTACAATACTTTCTCGCCTGTGCGAATCTTTGATAACAGACTACCTTCAGGTGACTGGCGGCTTTTCTGCTCGACCACGCGAATTTTTTTTTTTTTTTTAGATGCGCACAGTAAATGCCTCGTGCCGATTTTTTGCAGCGGGTTTTCGATGCATGAAAAGCGCTCTCATGCGACATAATTTCAACCCATCTATATTTTATATCATTTTTTTTTTATCAATCTTCTGCGGAACGCACAGTGGCAAACTTTCGCGCTGCGGAGTGCTCAGACGCGCCGTTTTTTACGCACATAAAATAAACGGTATCATCTGGTGTTTCGGGTTTATGGCATGCACTCTTTTGATTTTTTCGAATCACTTTTCTGTGTCGTAAATTTTGAAGCGTTTCATGTTTTACTACTTGATGGTTTTATAGTCGACCTATACATTTGGTCGTAAAACAGGAACCGTACCGCGGTATGGAAAATTTGAGAACCAACTATTCCACCCGAGCACCCGGGTCGTAAACTATCATTGCTGGAAGGTCAGAAGAATGCAGAAAATATGCCCGTATGAAGGTGAAGCTTAGACGGAAGTGGAACTATAGCCGTTGAAAAACAAACACGCGATATCAACGGTTGAAGGTTTCCTTAATAACGGGCTGATTGTGGATTGAAGTTGGATAGGGATCAACAATTTGGCGTAGCAATTGCAACGGATATAATGTGTAATACTTTTCTACAATTTTCAAGTCTTCCTATTCATAGTTCGAGCTATATGAAAGGCCCAATTAACTTTGGATTAAACGTATCTTGTGTGCAAACATTGCACCAGTTCTTCATTCAGAATCAAAATGTAATAATAGAAAGATTTATATTACATTCGATCGTTTTGGAAGCGATCAAGCGAACGGTATGGTTTACCTGGCTGCAGTCGAAGGATCCCACAGAATTTACCTTCCTTCACGGCGGGTGTTGTCCATCTTAAACCGATCATGACAAACATCCGGTGGGAATTCAAAGGAGTCCCTGGCCATTTGAACGGCTCGATATCGGTTTCCCTTTTCTTAGCGTTGTATTCACAATTTGGTGACAGTCATTGAAATACCTCGGAATCATCGCAAACCTTCCTGCAGGTTCTGATCCTCTTTGTATGTGGAATGGGTATTCTTTTTGTGAACTTATTTCTCATAAATTACGGTATCCTGCTGGTGCTGGAATAGAAGAAAATTGAGACAATCATTGATGTATGGATTTCACTTCTTTTTTGGTTCAATCTTTTACGTTTGCCTTTTGCAAGGAAGAAAAAAAAACCCCGTGAACTGAAAAGGAAAGCTTCTTTTTTTTGCTTTTCTTTGAGCGCATTTTTCTAACCAGCCGGTAACTTTTGCTAATCGGTAGGAATGGCCTTCTACGAAACTAGCTCCATTTCCACGGTAGAATTTAATGACGAGAAGTACCGAAAGGAAAAAGAAAACTCCTCCCCGCAAAGGATGCAATAAAGGATGTCGGTAACAGATTTGAGTTTTTCAATGAATTTCATTCATCAATGGTGTGGCATGGTTTGCCTCTTCCAGTGTATGGTTCTCTTGTGTTCGCGGTCTGCAGTGACCGTGACCTAATGGTATCTTTGGTCTACATCTTTACCTGTAACCGAACAGCAGAAAGTTCAATATCGAATCGCTTGAATGCCACTTTGAGTGGATCTTACCGAGATTTTGTTTCAATTTTTAGGCGATTGTAGGTTTCATTGAAAAGTGTTTAAAGAAAATGTAGACGCCATGAGAAGCATGGTAGAAGGGGCTTTTAACTATGATTTAGCGAACATCAACAACCAGTTTGTGTATGCATGCATGGTTGCGAATGTTCAATTAATATTCAAGAAGTGTTGCAAATAGGCCACAGTTTTATAGAGTTGACTGAGATCAGCTAACCTACTCCAGCATCCTGTAGCTTCGTCCGGCCTTCGTTCCTATTAACCCAACCTTACCACGAAGAGAGTTCGCCATATCTCACAGTGGGCGAATAGGAGGTAAATTGTTTGCCAATCACCACCAAAAAGTCCGCCTTTCGCCAACCCGTACCTCGGCGTTAGTGAAACGAGACGAGTGATGATGGTAGAAACAGTACGGCGGGCGCATGTTGATGACGGTCTGGGCTGGCAGCGTGATTGGTTGTGCTGAAGGACCGTAATCATGGCGCAATTAATTTCCCTACGCTTAATTACATGTTCCGGACCTCCGAGGGATTCCGGTCGGCGTCGCTACTCCGGCTACCCTCCCGCAAATTGCTGTGCCTTCGATCGGTTGACAACTTGTTACGGTTGATTGCATCGTGGTGCCCCGGCAGCGCTTAGCATGTAGCATTGTCCCCCCGACTGACTGAACTGGAAGTGGAAGGGCGTCATGGCTGCGTCGAAGCATAGGGTAAGTTTTCGGCCTTCATTCTCCGAGCTATAAAATTGGATGGAATCGGTGGCGGCGAAGTTCTTTTAGCGAAAGTTCCGTGCCGAGCAGCATCTTGTGCCTGCTGCAGCAGCGGCCAACCGGGCGATGTCGACGGTGGTTTAGAAAACAACTCCTCTACCCACAGGAGGGCCGCCAACACGTCATTTGATATCTGACCGTAAACAAGCAAATTCGAAGGCTTGCATCAACCGCAGTTCACCCGTACCGCCCGTCTGTCCGCTTCTAATCGCGCCGACTACCATGAGACTCGTCTCTGGAATCATTCGGTAAATTGTTTGTTTCTGCAGAAAGATACAGGGATACGGAAAACCGAGAACCCGAGAGAGAGAGGGAGACAGTAAGGAATAAAATATTAAAGTACACACAATGTACGCTTGATTGACGCGTTACGCCCCCGAACGGTTCGGAACCCATTTGAAGGAGCGTAATTTTCATATTCTCAGCCCTTCCTGGATGTCAGGATACATACCTCGTTCGTCGTCCTGCAGGATAATACTGATTGAGGTTTGCGCTACTTCACGGACAGTTTCTGTGTTCCCTGTGTAGGTAAACGGTGCGGCTCAATTATTCTTTCATCTCGTTTAAAATTCAGCCCCCTTTTCCGTTCTAGCAGGCGATTCGTTTTTACATACTCTCTGGAGTATTGAAATGAGATTGAGTAATCCGAAGAAATAGAACTCGATTCACTACTGAGATCGTTGACCTGTCATAAATGCTCTACCATATACCTACTCGCTACACGTTTTCCGTGTTTAGAAAGAATTTTATACAGTAGGCTTAGGTAAAAGTGTTTATTGGAAAACACTACCTTAGTTGCGCAATTATAAATAGGTTCGAATTTCTGAATTGTTTTAACATATTCTCATTCTATCCATTCGTTACACGTCCTGTAAAAAGCATTATCGAAAAAGTACACAAACAATTAGGATGAAAGAAGCAGATTCTCGAAACAAGCTCCCGGCAAAAAAAAAAACGCTTACATTCCAGCGCCTAATAACACATAATTATGTTAAGTGTACATAACAGCGGCACTGGATTTCTACATCAACATCAATCCCTCCATCTCAACCCGTTGCGGATGTTTGTCGAGATTGTCTTTCATCCGTGGAGAACAATACGGTTGAACAATGTGAACGCAACTACTGCACCGTGCTCCTCGGTGCAGTGCACTTGAACCCGGTGATCCTCGAATCCTGCGAGCAACAATCTGGAACTCTGGAAAGGATACACTCACGCCAGTCCGGCTCGGTGGAGACGAGGAAAGTGGCGACGAAAAAGACAACACAGAAAGAGGCATCTTGAGGCCAAATCTTGGCAAGACACCATGACGCTGTCCTGTAGAGAGTTTTCTTTCCCCCGGCACAAGGGTACGCCAATGAAAGAGGCTTACATGCCGAGACCAGCAAGTTCGCCACGTCGCCAAGCAGGTTGAAAAAGAAAACACAAAATCGAAATGAAAACCCTTCAGGATGAACGTCTCCTCGGTTTCACCTTCTTCCTGCTCCCGTGACAGCACACGTCCGGGACATGCAGTGCGGAGCAAGTTCGCTTCTTTTTTTTCTTCCTACAGCGCTGCGCATATCTTCCAATGTTCCATTTTTGATGGCTCTTGTGAGCAAGATTGGTTTCCTAGTTTGCTGCGCCGGGATATTTCTTTCCTGTGAACCTCCGGCCCCGTAGCATTCGCTCGATCCTGTTCCAAGTGTATTTCTCTGCATCATCTCACGCTGGCCGGCGACGATGGCCGGAGAGGCGCGGGTGGCTGCGATGGGAGCAATTATTTGAAACCTAATATTTCCAAGAATATGGGTTTCTTTTTGTGCAAGTTTTCTGCGTGCACTTCTGCGGCACACACCACCGGTGTGCGTTTTTTTTCTTCTTCGATTTCCTAGAACCCCTTTTTGGGAAGTCCCTTTTTCCTCTCATAGATATCTCTCTCTCTCATTCTTGTGTTTTTCGTTTCAGTCATAGGCCTAGGTGTGTCGGATCGGTCCGCAATGACGCGGAGGAAAAATCGCTTGCGAAGGAGGTGTAGATCTGCCGAAGGAGCATAAAAATTGGCAAAAAACTAAAGAGATGAAAAAGAGAACGAAACACTACACGGTACAGTTGACAAACGGACTGGAAAAAAAGCGGATCGATCGAAACCCGCGCTCATCCGACTGGGAAAGGATCACCCAGGATCCGCAGAATTTATGAGGTTCCAGAAAATTCACGTGTGAAATCAGGATAATGAAACAAACCGAAACGCCGGGAACAGCAGGTATCTGCGTTCTTACCCGCTCTAGACTTTCCATTGCATATGTAGGGCCTAGCCACGGAAGGGGCTAGACCTACATATTTAGTAGTCGAAGTTAAAGGCGATGCAGTTTTGCTTTAAAAGATCTTATACCAAATTAGTGGGGTTTGTTATCTTTGCTACTAGCTAAGATATTAGCTTATGCAATACTTGTTTTATTAATCTGCCAAATTGATTAATTGCTTGCAGATTGGTGTGAAACATTCCGGAGCCATATTTTACAGCAAGTATGTTAGAAAAATGTGAACCTGCAAGCAGAGGAACCCCAATTTTTATTAATGAATCGTTTCACAGCAGGTACGAACATTCGTGGCAAGTTCCGAACAGGAAGAGTTCTCGAACGGTACGAAAAGCCTGAGGTTAAAACGGCACAGACTGCTTGGCAGCGTCGGCATCGCCATCGGAACATCATTGGCGGGGTTTTCGGACGTTTCGGTGCGGCAGATGAATGGAAGATGAATTATTATTTCCTTCTCACTCGCGACCGACTCATCCGTCTTATTCAGGAAGGGTACGGGTACACCCCGAAACCCGGAACATCAACCTCGCGGCGACCGGGAGATGAAAGAACTAGGACAATCCCGCAAGGGTGAGTAAAAAACGGGTTTTCTTGAGGCTATTTTCTTTTCCCTGCCGACGGGCCGTCGGAACTTGGGTGCAAATTAATCATGGCTATGGAAAAAAAAAAGTTACGGTCACATTAATGATGGTTGAAAGTGTCAAAACTGACTGACTCGGTACCGGGCTCGGTACACCAGTTCTCTCCTCTTTGATTAGCTACAGTCAGGCGAGCGACTTCAAGGCGTACACGGGCAAAATTCCCTGCCGGTCGGTTCCTGCAAAGTGCTACGAACGCTAATGTGGTTACCACTGCGGTTATGGCCCGCTCCTGGGTCTGACGGGGTTGAGGTTGCGTGCTGTTGCTTGCCTATCATTAAATTTGAGTTTTCACACCTTAGACCTTGCTCAAATATTGGTCGCACCTCCGTCCGAAGCTTTACCGTAAAAGAAAAAACCATGAACCTGTCAGATTTTTAGAACGCCTAGCGTGATCTCCACACTTCCTTAATCCATATTAATGAGGTGAACTTGTGTCTCTTTTTTTTTCCTTCCACGGAATCTCCGGGAATGCCCATGGCATGGCTCTGAAAGCTGTGTTCCGGCAGGTAACGTTTTACTTAGCAGAAGTACGTACCGTTTGCCAAGTGCAGTGTTCGGTTGTGATCCTGCCCCAGTGTCATTCAGGATGATCGAAAATACCGACTATAAATCATTCGGCAACAATGGTGACCGTTGCGGGCAGTATAGCTGGTTCACGTCCGTATATGGAGCGGGTCGTCTGTGGTCGCCATCATGGTTTGGGATATGTTCGAGATACGCACTAGCAATCAACATGTCGCAGACAATTTTATTTCTACTTGAGCTTGTGATATTTTTCCATGCTGGACTATTTAAACGAATGTCCTTAATGAAGCTTAGAATATACTATTAGTTACAAGGATCTTTTAGTAAAAAAAAATACTTATGTTCTTTGAGATTCATCTAATTGAGTTGGTACAGTCCGCCATAAAATAATTCATTCCATAGTCGTGTTTTTGAAGCTGCATTTTTATTGCAAACAACACGAATCACACCTGACTTACCTCGTCGCATTCAGATGCGCTTAAGCTGCAAATATGTGCTGTAATAAAACCTTTTTATCCTGCAACCAGCTCCTGTCGGAACACCCGGCGAGGGGAAACATTCCACCTCACGGCACGACGTCCTCCAACGCCATCGCACTTTCGTGCGCAAGTTTGCCCATGGCGTTGCGAGGGATATTGGAAGAAGAAAATTCTTATCCCCTTTGGGATTCTTTTTCAATATGTAGCTGTTGCCCAGCAGGAGTCAACTGGTGGATGTACCTTCAGGGTTCGGTCTGCAATGAAGGATCTTTTTTTTTCTTGCTAGCATCGATCGTTCTATTCACTTTGTCTCTGTCGCCTTTGAAGGGCGACGTCATTCATTGGGAAATCAATCTCATCTCGTGCGCAAATTCCTCCTTCGCGACAGGACCTATGTTCGTGAGTTCAATCGCACGGAAAACTATGCCTACTATGTTTCGTTAGTTCGGGTGCTGGCGGAAAACGGTGCGCATCAAAAATGTAATCATGGCCAACTCAATTAAAATGCGATTCTGCCGACTTACCGATCCCACCCAGGTTGCCCGATATTTCCGGCCGAAGGGAGGCAGGATCTTGTGCGAAAAGTTGATTTTAATTAAGGTAACACATTTGCTGCCCTCTGACACCTGCTGCCAAAATCGACATCATATTGCTAGCCCAAACATGCTTCATGTTAGTGTATCAGTGTAATATGTTAGTGTACCAAATGCAACGAAAACCAAAAAAAAAACCAACTGCTCGTGTCAACAGCGCGTCACCGTGTATGATCGAAAAAAAAAAAAGTAATTTCCAAAACATTTTAATCCTTTCATGAGGGTTTCCGAAGGTTCCGTTGCACGGTTTCCCGTTCGGTGTTTCTTTATTTCATTTACACTTCTCGGGGCCCGAGACATTCATTGCAGCTTTGGCTTAAGTGCCGGCCCTAGAGAGTCTACCAAATCCGGAACCTGTCACCCGAACCGGTACCACCGACCGCCCGCTGCGGTAAATTCATTTTCCTTTTTTCCATATGGCTCATTAAGGATTATCGGATTTGCGCACGGTTTAGGCGAGCGAGTGAGTTGGTCAGTGTGGGGAATTGAGTTTTTACACCTCGCTCGAGAGACGGGTAGCGGGCGGGGTCGGGATCGGGCGAGATTGCCCCTGCCCGGGGGCCGGGTAGCCGGTTGTTCCATTAAGAGGATTTATTTAACGACAGAACGAAACGTATTCCGGGATCCGTGCTGGTGGAGGCGGGTGGAGGGTGTGCCGTAGGTCGCGAGGGCACCGGGTGCGAGAGATGAGCACGTTTGTCAATGAACCGCAATCGGGCGAGGTGTTGATTTTAATTAGTCACGGGACCGGGCTCATGGTTCATCACATAACGACTTCGATCGGTTTGTCGGTGAACCGAACCGTCCAATTATGGCAATCGATAATTGGGTGTCAAACAAATTAGAATCCCCAACAGTGCAGCGTTATTTATTTCCGGCGATTTTTATTCATCTTAAAATGATTATTTAGTTTGTGAATTGCAAATTCTCGTCTGTTTGATGTTTGAGTTGATGTGTGAAAAGTGAGAAAAGTGATAGTGTTTTAACTGTCGGTTCACGCAGTGAAGAGAACTAGTGTGTTGCTAACAAACCATAGAGCTTTTGGTGACTAAATTTCTATTGCACATTACTTGTGAACATAAAATTGAACTTCACTGGAATGGTTAACAATCCATTATCCATCCATTCAGTTGTCGCTTCCAGGTTGCCAGGCACAATCATACTCAAAAGAGAAAGTTTATTCTTGGAGGAATACATCGGGTATGAATCTTACAATAAATAACATCACTATTCATGTGCCCAGTATTTGCTTCGTTCCCTGAATGGAGAAAGGGCAGGCCCTCCCTAAATTGGCTTTGATAAGGGGCCACTAGAAGATGAACTAATAAAAGCACGCAAAAACAAACCCGGACCGACACGGGAAACAAACTCCAGGCAGGAAAACCGTCTGCTCGATAATTGAATTTTGAAAACGTAAACCATATTGTGGCAATCAACTTAAATTTGATTTCATACTGCAGCCCCTGCCATAAACCTGCACCACCCTAAACGCAAGGGTGATCCGTTGGAATGATGCTAGGGGGCGAGGGTGCTGATTTTGGCCAACCCCAACGCCAACCCAACGCGTCGCGCCAGTGCACGTGGTACGGTTGGAACCATTTTTTCCCGCTCGAGAAATTGTCTTCGATTTTCACCATGCTATCGCATGCGTTTTTACACTCGAGTTCGACGAGGTGCTAGGATGGTGAAAATGATGCCGCTAAATAGTGCCCGCTGCCAGCTGGGAAGGGGTGTTTCAGACCGACGATGACAACGGCGAACCGACGACGATGATGATAATTGAATAATAAATTAGAACAATCCCGCGTTACAAGCACGCGGCGGGGCGATCAAAATTGCGTGCGGCCGAGATTCGTTAGCAGCGCCTCCCGGCGTCGGAAGTTGCCGCATTCCGCCTCCCCCGCGAACCGGAGCGCCAGCAGCAAGGATGGTCGTACTGGGAAATCCGTCTGTTCGATGGGCGATGTTCCCGTGGCGGTTGTACCGCGCGACCTTCTCGGAGCACAGTCGAGTGGGAAATGGTTATTTCCCTCGAGGCTATTCCCTGCGCCACCGAAGCAAATGAATCCCAGTTTAGCGGATGGTCCCTCGGGCATCTCGCTGCAATCGTAGAATTCGCCACCGGTAGGGGTTGGCCGTTGCTGATGCCTTGCACCCCTCCGAAAGACGTTCGAATTCTTGCGCCCCGGCAGCAGCAGTGCAGCGTGCTGGTGCCGGGGCCATCAAAAAGTCACCAGGGACCACATCATGAACATCATCAACATCATCATCATCACCATCACCCGTCAACATCATCGGCCGCCCGCCGCATCCCAATCGCATTCGAGCGCGAGGGAAGACGCAGTCACCGAACTCGAAGGGTGCTAAAAGTTGTACTTGATCTGATTTAAGTGAAAATTTATTGCATAAATTATTTATTGAATTATCTTCACCGTAGGGACGAACAACGGCGGCGAGGTCCGGTAGTAAGGCCAACCCATTTCAACGATTGCATCGGGTTCCCGTTGGCTTCCCGTTCAGTTGCCGCTGCTGCTGTTGTAAAACAACCGAGGCGACGCCGGATGTTGATTGAGTTGTTTTCTTTGCCCCCAGTAGTCGATGGATGGAGTGTTTGTTTTCCTAATTAAATCAAAGATCTGCAAACACTTACAGTGCACCCAGCCGTGTACGCACCGTGTGTCGACGGGGCGAGGTAAAGGACGGCCGAACCTTAGTTAAACACTAAGCGAGTCTGTATGCGACCATCAGTGCAACGCGATAGGTTTTCGAAAAACACACACATACACAACCGGCGAGGCAGTGGCGAACCTCGACGGACCGGAAAGTCAGTATTTGACCGGATGATTACTTGTTTATCCGTTTGCCAATGCCAGCCCTATTTGTCCAGCAGTCGGCAGTTGGGCTTTGACGACCTCCAGCAAACCCGCTACGGGAGGGCGGGGAAAATGAAATGTTTCCCTTCCGTTAACATTTTCTTTCCTTCGGCAAAAGGCGATACTGTTCCTTCCTACCAACTTTACATCCGTACAATATAGCCGGCAAATGCGTCCCGATGCTGTACACGATTGAATATTTTATCGGATTGCAATGTGCTTATCCTCCAACCACAAAAGATGTGAACAAATGCAATCGAATTCCCTTGCATTCGGTTAAAACTCACTCGCAACCGTATGATCGGAACCGGAATGCCATTGTGTGCCAGCACACACGGCCTTGGTGGTCCAGGGCTCGCTCCAATCGGTGCAGGTGTTCAGCTGCACCAAGCTGCATGCCATCGAACGAAGCGAAAGCTCTAAGCTTGTGTCAAATGTACCTATATTTACAGTTCCCTGGACGGACGGTTTTTGAATGCTTATTGGTATGCTCGGCTTTCGGGAATGGTTTCGACCGTATTTGACCATTCGATGGATAGCGGCACGGTGGGCGCTTAAGAGATGGTCACCAAGAATGAGCAATCCCATGAGCCAGAGCAAGGTAAGGTGAGGATGCGCTAGATAGGACAGCTGAATGGTGAATCCCTATGCACTATGGTAAAAGTAATTGCATTGAAATTACAAACATGCTTATCAACCCGAATGTGAAAGTTCCATTACAGTTTTAGCTATAGATGATATATATATTAGCGAACAACAACGCTATTACGCGCACAATGTGTTTATTTTTGGAATATTTTGTATCATAACGTTTGTAATAATATGAAATAATTCATTTAAACCATTTATTTTTCCTTTCATTGACGTGGGGCAATGAATATGAAAATTCCCCTGTTATGAGTGGGGCCGCTGTATCTATTCCCGTTTGGTGTACCACGTCCATCCATAGTGATGCTCTTCGAACACCTGATAACCGATCGGTTCCATCATGGGAGTGTTACTCCGTAGAATCTTCGTACACCCCCGGACCGGAGATTAGAGGGCATAGAATTCGTTGCACACAAGCCTCTTCGGAGTGTGTGCGTGTGTGCGTGTGTCTGAGTGGGGCCGTTTGTGTGAAGGTTATTGGGAAGTAAACGACATACGTACATCCCATACAGGATGCTCTCACCGGGATCGGCACGTGGAACGCCATCACAGATTTCACCAACGACCGACCGACTTCCTTCCGACCGCTCGATAGGCGGCCTCGTTTGACACATTTCCAAACCGTACCCTCTTACACGCCTCTCCCACATGTCCCACCAAAGCACTACAGCCCCATCGAAAAGTGACGAGGGTTGACTGAAAGGTATGAACTGGCCCTCGTCGTCTATGTCTTCTCCCCACCAGCGGGCACACACACACTCACACAGTACCACGCAATCTTCCCGTCCTCCCCCACCGTCCCGGCTAGCTACCAGACAGCGCAGGGACCGGTTCGGTGTAGAAAATCTGCCATTGGCTGTGTGAATTGAGGATTGAAAATTAAGTCCATCCGTGTTCGAACTTCGATAAACGGATTACTTCCCATCCAATCAAACTGAAATTTCCAAATCCCCAAAATGACTGCCGTTGATGAACCTTTTTCACCCGCGTACGCCTCGTCCTCACCTACCTCCTCGCCACTACAGCGGATTACTCTGTGAAGAGACACGATGGATGGAGAAGGAAGGAGGGCTCCCGATGCTTTTCGCTAATTTCTCTTCACCCCCATTCTAGTCGTGTGCGTCCTGGCTTCGAAAGATATCCATCCAGGGGACGCTAAAAACTCACATGTTGGCGTGAGGCGGAAACACATCCACACGTTGGTTTGGTGGAGTACCTAAAACCACCCGGCGGAAGCCGCTACGTGAGCGCCATTGAAACGGAACGCACCGTGCCACGAAGTGACTGACGAGTGTCTCTCGATATCTCCTGCGCCACCCCTTCGGCCATTGGCTTTCGATGGGTCGTAGTGTCCGTGTGGAACTCGTTAGCCAAAGGCGTGATCCTGTCTGTGTAGCAGCCGGGCGCCGAAGGATACCACCGTTCGGTCGGCCGTCGAGCCCCCACCCCCAGCAGTGGGATGTAATCATGGGGCCCCCGGTGCTACTGTGTTATTGTTTTTTTTTATTCGCCATTTTTCTCCCCACCTTAATAAGGCACTGAAGCGAAACATTCACCAACGATGATCACCACGGCCCACAAGGCAGGTGCCTGAAAATCCAATACCGGGTGCCGGCAGAATCTCCTCTCGATAAAATTTTCGGACGCGCATTTCGTGGCATTTCGGACTCGGCTGCTCCATTCCGGAAATGGCTACCTTTCGCCGAGGGTTGCAAGGGGGTTTTTTTCACCCTCTTTTCTCGCTAGCAATAGACCACCGTGCTGGTGAGAACATGCGCAATCAAAACCAACCCGTTCTACAGCTGGTGTTGTAAGTGTTTATTCAAATAGCGAAACAAAACTTTTTGAATGCTTGTGGAGCGCGCTAATCTTTTTAATGGAGTACAGTTCACTACTTACCTTTTTAGATTCAGGGAATTAGGGAACAACCTTTCAATAGGATGAAATTGATTCGAGAAGGACATTTCAGGGCTTCACGGTCCAAAATTGAAGTAGGAATTGAATATTCGTGGCTTATTCGTTAGTTTGTTCTGCAATTAAAATTTTCAACAAACACACGTTTCTTTCACATCAACATGATGGAGGCGCCTGATGATTTATAAATTGTATTGTTGCATGTATTTAAAATTCAACTTTATTTAACTCGAAACGAATTTACTTAGTAAAGAATTTATCTCCACTTATTAATAAATTTTGTACTTCTCAGAAGTTTTCAAAATTTGGAAAGCTTCGCCTTCGCCTGCTATTTTTTTTTGCTTTTTGCCTGCTATTTAGAAACCATTCACAAAACACCCTCTTCGCTCGACGTCTTAAAATCGTTCCCTTTGGCCCAGGCCAAAAGTTGTTGAGACAAAACAATAAACAAAAACGCAATACCCGTAGACACCTACGCAACTCACAGAACGGAAAGAGCGAACCGGCACGTGGTACATGGCCCGCACTAACACACATACGTGTCCGTGCGGCACAGAAAAGAGCACGCTGAAAGTGAACAGGAAACAGAAGCACGCCATTTTGCCGACCAAAAAGTCAGAAAAACTCGTCAATGCCATAAATCTTCTAATTTCGGGCCGGGAAAAACTTAACAAACGGCCAGCACGGACGGAGCGAACGGGCAAAATGGAAGACAACACTTCTACGCAAGCGACGTTTGGTTCGGTGTGAAGAAAGTCAGTGGGGGAACGTCTTGGGCTCTCGTCGGCGGTAGAGGTGGTGGGACACTGTCTCACGGGCGTTTTCGGCGGGTGGGTTGGGTCGGGAAAGTTGGTCTTTCTTTGCCAAACTAGTGGCAGCCGGGTATCCTGCGCTTGACTGTTATGAACTACCGGTTCTGTCTTGGAAAGGGTCCTAGACTTTAAAAGTTTTATACACACGGCCACCTACTATCGCATGATACTCGAGCGCAAACACACATACACACGCGGGAAAGTATGTTCCTGTCACGAAAGGGGATACTAACATTCCGACAGAAGCTTCGGACCTTTTCTAAATCAGCCATGTGGAATGAATTAGGCTTTCTTCAGTGCCCAAGGTGTTTCGTTAAAAAATGTTTGGGTTGACATATTTCCCTTAGTCCTGCTCCGTTTGAAACAGAACGTAAGCTGGAAGATGAAACATTGACAGATTTCCAACCTTAACTAATTTACACTAAAATTTCATTTGCGTAGTTTTTCTATTTTATGCGTCATAATAAGGTATTCTCAATCTTGACTGATCATTCAATAGTTTGTTTTTTTCTGGAATATTCTACCAACATACTCTGTTTCATCCCAACTCCAAAGAATGTGTCCAAAATCATTAAAGACACATTTTCGGCATTCCTTTCCGTGGGCCACGAGACAGAAAATGGAGCAGCCCAACCGAGGATCGAGTGCCAGGACAAACAAAAAAAGCGAAAAATGCCCGCAAAATGGTTCGGGAAGTTTCCGAGTTGATAAGAAAATGGGTCCCCGGCGGACAGCAGTTTAATGGAAAACCCTTTTCCGGGACGGCAAACATCCAGCCTGTTCGGCACGCTCGAGCCGGCAATGTCCATTGGCCGTAGATTTTCTTTTTTTGTTATTTTGGCTCCCTTTTTCTTGGACAAGATTGCCACCACCCTCACGCAGCCCCTTGGGTTCGGTTGGTGGGACGAGCGTCGGCAACGGCCGGCAACACCTTCCAAGAGCGACCCACTTCAGCAACCTCCGTCGTCGGGGACGTTGATAGGGCCACCGGAATCGTTCCGTCACTCTGGTTAACCGGAGAGGGACCCGTCCGGCGGTCGGTGCGTTGAAGAAATAATAACCCTTCACCAGCACCACCGCCTGCACACTCTCGCATTTCGGAGCGAAACAGGAAAAACACAATCATTTATC
>JAOEFI010000004.1:32912172-32941222 GCA_034621735.1 Anopheles plumbeus | reverse complement strand
AAAAATAGTACGCGCATCGAACAGGGAGGACACGGCGGCGACCGGTACCCAGAGTGGTAATGGAGTGATACATTTTTCTTCAAGATACACTTGTTTCGTCGGACAAAGTGCAATGTGAATGCATATGAACGCTGCACTGAATCTTTGGGGGTGCGCGAGGCAAAATAAAAAATACTACAGAAAAAAAAATACAAACGCTTAAGAAAGTGCACCGAAGAGCAAAATTAATGAGACCTTATTTTTCGCCCTTTACTAAGCTCTTGATAACGAAACTGGTGCAGAGTTCACCGACGTTAGACCGGGAAAAATGGGGTGGCTGCAGTGGTTCACTGCAGTCTTCAATTCTAAGTGTCACTTAATGCTTACTTCCATAGTTCCATTGTGACTTTGTTGCACGGAAAAACTTGTTAAATAATGTACAGTTTTAAACATGTTATGGATGAGACAAAGTTGACAATATTCGCTACAGTTTGTGCAGTTGTCCAGTCAAAGTTTCTGTTCGTTTATAAAACATTATGAAACATTATTATTACGATTCTAAAAATCGTTTATAAAACATAATTTTCAATATAATGTCATTATATACTAAACTGTCACTACCGATTATTTGATTACCCATTACCTAATTTCCATCGTATCGTTGCTTCGTTGCAGTTTCGTCAAACCGGGATGAGAGAACTAGTTAATAATTACAACTGAGGGCTAATGTTTTCCGGTCATGAGGAAACAAATGCTCTCGAATGCCCCTGACGGAATCACCAACGTGGAAGTAATGTCAGTCTTGCGTCGCCCTCGTCGCCAGAGAGAACAACAGTCGGGACAATCGCCCGGCGGAACATCGCTTGTTCCTGTGGCGTCCAACTCCGACAAACGATCCGCGCCAGGATCTGCATGCCGTTCGTGGTAGAGTTAATAGGTTGTGTTAAAGGTGTGATGTAGAAATGATGTTCGTGGCTGTTCCACCCACAAGCGCTGCGACTACCGCTGTTGCTTCTGGTGTTGGTGCAATTATCATAATCACTACTTGTCGTTGCGGCGTTCGAGGGCTCGCTACAGCATTTCGATACAGGCGACGATGATGGCGATGATGACGACCGGTGGGCTCTTGAGGGTGCGATAATAATGTAATGGGAAAACGAGAGAAAATAGCTCTACCGCGTAAGGGAAAGGGCGATGCTCTTGGACTTTTTTAGAGCCGTTTCGTTTTCCGAGAAATCCCCATTGCGGTTGCAGCATGGCGGGTCCACCCCACAGTGATTACGGAACGATTTTGAAGTGCAGCGGAGAAGGAATTAAGTGCTAATTACTGCATAATTGGTTGATCGATTTCCGCCCTTGAAAATGGGATTATTCCATGCTTCAAATATATGATTGTCCGTTAGAAACCGCAATGGTATTACACGTTGCACTTGGTCAACAATTTTCAACTGTTTAGAAGTAATTTATATGGTATATTTCCAGCGAACAGCAATGGCAATTATCGTAGAGATGGCTATCAAATATTTCAAACTGTGACCATCATTCTATTAGCAACAATTCTTATCGTAATTAATCAAAATACAACTTTTTGTTTTCAATATTCTCTTCTACTACCATAGTATTCTCTCCCATCTACTAAAATCATACTATCGCCACAACGCACTTCCGGCCAAAAGCAGTTCCTCGAAAAACACTCTTCTATCCGTCATGCGCAACGGTTTTCCGCCAATCTGCAGCGAACGGTGCGCTGATATGCGCTTTCCCTTTTCCATCTTCCCATCGGTGTGCTTGCTATCCATTTACCAACACCCTCGCTCTACGTCCTTACCTCCACCGGTGCTTCGTTGGTCGCGTCATCGCCCAGGTTTTGCGTTCAGTACGCTCCGATAAAATCCCAGCCAAGCTGATTTTCCCCGCTTGACTGATGGATATGAATTTTAATTTTGCATTTCATTTCCCGCACCCGTTACCGTCCCCCACTAAGGTGGCCGTGTTCTCGGCAGCTGTAGGCGCTTGCTAATGCTGTCCCGGCTGATACCGGCTTATGCTTGCGACGCTTCCCAGGTCCTGGAGGACACCCAGCAGCGGTGAACATGTGCGCCGATTCCGGGGGGCCTGATCATCGGGGCTCGCCTTGTCGAGTTCACGTGTCTCCAGGCCTACTTCCGCTGATTCTTACGCATTACAAAAAAAAAAAATTGAGGCTAGCTAGGCAGTGTCTACCGACCGAGTCCTACAGCCGCAGGACTACGACAGACGATGACGAGGATCGATTCTTAAAATTCATTTTGGGAAAATATTTTCCATATTATGCTTAATTCATCATCGGGAAACCTACCTCGAACTATCAATCATGCTTCCTGCAATCCACTCCCGTGCTGCTCCCTACCGACGGGAGGCAGTCCACCATTTCCACCGTTTCTTTCGGGTGCGATGGGAACGATTCCCTAGGAAGGGTTTGAGGGGATTCTGCTTTGACGAGACCATCCATCCTGACGGTCCTTGAATGTGGTGTAAATGTTTCATCCGAGGTGGATGACACCGTCATGGTCACGCTGAGTGAGATATTGATTTTCATAAATTAATTCACGTAAAATGCGTAAGGTAATTGTTTTGTGGAATAATGATTTACCCTGTCCCAGGAGGCTATATGCTAAACAATGTTAAATCCCTTCACAAGCGTGATATATTCATTTTTGTTTTTCGACTGAAATTAACAATTAATTTTGTGTATATAATGTTTTAACATTTTATTCACAGGCTTGGATTCACGATTCACAGGATAGTCGTTACTTTGCTCTTCGCAATACACATTTAATATGTAATATCGATGATCGTATGTTTAAGCTTGATAACGTTAATGAATATTGTAGGACGAATGTTTGGAATGGCGATTTAAATAACTGCATTTTCCACCCGTCAAGCGGAGTTTAGGGCAAGCGGGAAATTTCAAAATTAAAAACATTCCTGCGATGGATATTTCTGGGTAGGGATAAATGAAAAACCTCAAATAGATATTTGTTTAACAGGAGCAAATTTAAACACCCGACCCTCTACCCATCACCACCTCGCCCTGGAAGCAATTTATAAGTTCGCCATCGCTTGAGATTTATCACGATTTCGTTCATAACTTTTGCTTTTGTCTCTTGTCTCTTTCCACCTGCGCTCAAACCATCTGCGCCCTGGCAGCGTTCTCGTGTGTTGCCTTGATGCTCTTGCTTTTTTATTAATGTCACTTTCCTTCTGCCACACTTTAACGAGAAACTTTTAATGAGATTTTATTTGTTTTCAATTAAAATTTATCAAAATCGACCATTTTCTCTGCTCGCTAGGAGTGGAGGAAGTTGTTGCAGTGTTCGAGGGAACGGCCGAATGGCGCTAACTCAGCACTGCACATCGTCTCCTGCCATAATTTAATGAGTTTTGTTTTTTCTCTGTTAGGGTTCTTGTGTGTGAAGACGTCAGAAATTTGCGTCAGAAGCTCTACATTGTTGATCGTCGATCGTTTAGGTGCGATTGCTCCCTTCGTTTCGATTGGTTACTTCCGCTTGCTATCGTTCGAGGGATATGTCTTTTGTTAAGAAATCTTCCTGGGCCAGAAAAAAAACTTTCCTGAACATGTACAGTATATTGAAGGCTTTCCTGCTCTTTCGTTGCCTCACTAAAAACTTGAACTTGAGAAGATAAGTCGGACAAATGTTGGCAAATGTTTAATGGCATAATTGAGAGAATTTCAGGTGTATTTGAGTAAAAAGGTTTTAAATATCATTTCATAATAGTGTGTTGGTTAACAAACCATACGACCTCTTCTGCCATCGGCTCCGTTACCAAATACTGTATTGCCGTTTGTATCAACCATCAATCAATTGGAAGTATGCACTTTTCGATGCTCCCTCCTTCTCTCTTCGCTCGTTTGCAGCAGAATTACATTTTGTGCCAGTTGAGCAGGAACCGTGTAACAGGATGGATTTGCACTTCAGATCTTTTATCAGGAAGGAAGCAAAAAAACAGCGACCCAAAGTAACTGGTAAGGGCGCTAGTGTAACAGTTGTCAAGTAGTAGCTACCATTATAATTCCCCTCTCCGGTGCCTAGGCTGGGATGTGTACCAGATCCAGATCTGAATTCTTACCAGTGGATTTTTTCCATAAGATTCAAATCTTCCCATCGGCAGCATCTGTCTTGACTGATTGCCAGTGTTTTACTGTTGTTTTTTGTATCTTTCCTTTGAAACGAGGACTTTAACTAAAACCCAGATATAATCACTACTAATGCCCGCATAGATCAAAGTAAAGATACTTTCATGCATCTTATGTTTGTTTTGAAGCGTATTATTTCAATCAAATCAGGACATCGACTTGAACAGTGCTTCGAAATCCAAGAAGTTTCGACGAGAAGTTGGTCAACATTTTAAAATTAATTAGAGTAAAAAACTTCGTATAAAACTCTGAATTAATGAATGTTTGCTACTGTTGCAATATTTAATCGATAAAGGAATGCAATATGTTTTCAGCTACAGAAAACCGTACAGATTCTGTTCTTCAATATCAGTAACAGTAATTCGCATGCAATAGTCATTCGTACATTTTATCTCTCACATCGTAAACCGTTTGTTCACTTTTTCGGACCCTCAAATCTGATCGTCTCTGCATCTAGTGCTCATTCATTTGGGCTTCGAATCTCGTTGGCACTAGTCCGCACACGTACCATTTTCCCGCCTTTGCACCCACTTTCGAGTCAACTGCATCCCTGCCGCACTTTCGGTTGGCAATAATTGAAAAGTTCTCAACGAGCCTCATTTGCAGAGGACGACGAGTGGCAGTTGTTGCTGCAACTGGCAGCGAGGTAAAACCCATCTAATCTACTGCCGAAGAAGGAGCGAAATCCATTCGGTGGACCGCAGGAGACGCGAACTTAGAAACGTTCCGCCCGGGACGGGGGAGGACGGACGCGACGAGCGTACGCACTTTGGCGCATAACCACCACTCATAACGCCCCCTGCACGTGTGTGAGCGCTGGGCGCTGGGAGAAAATCATTTTCCCGCTCGCTATTTTTTTTATTCAAGAGTGATTTTTGATAGACCACTAATTACACACTTCATCGCATGTTCAGCGGGATTTTTGAGCGGCCGGATTTGCCGCCGCCAGGAGAGCTGCCGCTCGTTCGGCGTTATCTTTACGTAGGGTTTCGCGGGAAATGTTTTTCCACCACAGGAAGGGGGTTAGGGAAACAAACAAAAAAACAACCCAAGCTACAAACCATCTGACCACCTGAAAAGGACTCGTTCACCCACCCTAGAAATACGCCACGCCGTTAACCGTGGGTTGTTTATTTTTTCTCCATCCCGGCTGAAGTTTAAGCCGCCTCCTCCGCCGCGTTCGTAACGAAAATGAAAATGGCGCCCGGGTGCACTCAGCGAAATGATGATTATAATTATAATTTTCTACATTTAGCTCACTGCCACGGCTGTGTGGCGGCTGCCTTCCACATCATTAGCGAAATGGGTTCCACCGGTTGGCAGGACCTTCCATTCTTCCTTCCTCCTGCGCGCCCACACCGTGCCATTCCATCGCCTTTTTTCGCACCGTGCTCGCTCAGGGTTGGAAAATTCATCGATGCCGCTGCCAGCAGCAGCAGCAGAAGTGAAAGCAGTTTTCCTGATTATCACTCTCGACAAAAAAAAAAAAAATACAAACACAAAAACGTGAACCGCGGTGTGGGAAACGGTTTATTTTATACGTAAAAGTTACATCGCACGTTGTCTATTGCGATCATAATTGCGCAAAAATATCAGCGAGACAAGTTATCATTTTTATGTACATCTTGTTTTTCTTGTTGTTGTTCAAATAATCAAATCTATTCTCCAAGCACTGGAGGTATTGTTAGAGATATTTATTGCTTCTTATTTTCAAAATAACTTACATTTCAAATACGTCCCACTGTAATATTTCTTGGGCAATTTTTGTTCTAAAGTTTAAAAATATTATTTGCCGGACAACTGAAGCCACCTAAAGTATCGTATTATTTCATCATTTACCAATCTGCCTCGTAAAAAAAAAAGAAAACACTCTCCCGGAAAAGTGTAGCAGGAAACGGTAATGTCACCTTTATCTTGTCCGTTTACAACTTCCCTTCATTTGTCTTCGCGGCGGTGGTTCCCTTTCGAAGATTGAGTGTCCGCGCAGATAGCTTCCTTGCCCCAGCGGAGAATGAAAAAAAAAAAACATGGCTTCGGAAAACGTTGCCGTTCTACTACGGCATTGGCCCCAAATCTGTTTCCTTAATGAGAGACAGATAGGCGGGTTTCGGGTCGCGAAGCTGTGGCGACCCTCCGATTCTGTTTTATGTTTGGCCGGATGGGAAAAGGAAAATCTTCGACGACATTCTGCACCAGCGCCGGTTATTATCGATTCTAATGTGCAAAGACACGAGGGTTTCTTTTTTCTTTTTCTTTTTTTGGGGGTGCTTCCTTTTGCCAAATTTGCCAGCTATCTATCTTTTCCTTCGCCCAACGAAGGACAGTCCACTCCTAAGCGGCGATTTGAATCCCAGTGGGTAAGGCGAACAAAAAAAATAGTAATAAGGGAACCGAAACCGGAAGCCATTCGAGGGACACTTTAATGCGAGCGTCCCCCAAGCCTACGGTCGGCGGAATGGGGTTTTCGGCGACCTGACACGCTGCAGGATTATAAATCTTGTCTAGCGACCGCCGCTAAATGAGAGAAACAAATTGCTTTTCCGTCTTCGCCGGCCCAAGACACATTCACAGATGGTTAATGGTGGGTTACGGAGAGGGACCAAAAAACGGACCTGCCATTTTCTTTTCAGGAAACGGTTTGTGGGGTACTTTATCTTATCACCGGACGGCTGGCTTCTTCTTTTTTCCTTTTGTTGTAATATAAATTTGTAACGACTTATGGAGAAATATTTAGCTTTCGGAAATACCCTCAAAATGTTTCATTCGTTTGAAAAACTAGAGGTACTATAAAAAAGTTCATTCGAATGAGATTTTTCGAAACATTAACCCCGGATTTATCATTGTTTTTTGATTAAAGAAATTAACTTTTCTATTTAGCTGGAATTGCTTTTGCAGTGTTGCTCCAATGTTCTTTAAAACCTGGTTATTTGTTTTCTATTCGCAAGAACATTCATACACTTTCTAATATAACGTTGTTTTCTAACATAACTAACTAAAGTGCTCGATACCAAGACGAGTACTACAATCCTGTAGCTTTAATAAAGCCTTACTTGCCAGATTTGTTACATCCGCGCTGCGAAACATCGCGCCAAGCTGTGACAAACATTGTACGGCTTGTGCCCACAAAAACATCCCTTTTTGCCATCATCCGCCCGCGAGCTCAATCCATGCTTGAAGCGTATCCTTCCGTACGGTTATGGTTTTGTGGCGGGTTTTTGCCGTGCCGGTGCCCTCGCGCTCAAAAACCCGGAATTTGCGCGGTGAAAACTCACGCCCCAAAAGTCTACACAGGAGGGCGGTACGCCGATCGTTCCTTCGGTTCGGGCATGACATCTCGCGGTCACTGATTTCAATCATTTCCTCACGCAGAGTCGATAAGTGGATGGGAAAGCGGGACGGGGTGGGAGAAAGTGTGGAGTTGGGTGGTGGTGAAAAAAAGCCACAAAACACATAGATTCTTTCGCCGCGGCCAGCCACCACTCCGGTTGCACCGTTCGGTGCCGTTACGCCGATTTTCTTTGATCTCGCGAAGGACTTTTCTTTCATCTCATCGTCTCAGTTTCGTGGAGCGCACCATCTATCGCAAGGAATATGGGGGCCTCGGAGGAGCGAACCGACACCGGGACGGCGGCCCAGATGTGACTGCAACGCAACCTTTGTGTTATAAGTTCGCGCCACCCGCGACGAACACGTTGCCGCCCCCCGGGTGGGTTGGAAAAATTTGATCTCATCCCAGTGTCGTAACAACCTGGAGCGTCCTGGGTTGAGGAAATGGCTTGGGAAAAACGTCTGACATGAGCATGAGACCACGGAGAAGTTCATTCCGAAATGTCGTTCTAGTGGAAATCTGCAAGAAAAATGGGGAAATGTGCAATGAGTGTGGAATTCTGCTGCAAGCGTACAACACCGATTGCAAATTATAACGTATGTTCATTCTTCCGGTGGATTCCGTAGCAACGGAACCTTTTTTTTTTTTTTTAATTTGTAAACTCCGTAGTGTGAGATGCAACAAATGATCCAGCGAAACGACAATGTAAAGAAGCAATGTTAAATCGCAAGAGATCAAGACGACGAAAAAAAAGGCCTGAGTATGTACTTGGCACTAGACAACTAGATGATCTCCAGGGAACAGCAATCAGTTCAAAAGTTATCCACCGCTGGATAATACAAGGTGCATATGTGAAGAAAATGTTTTCATCAGCGCGAAACTCCTTCCATCTCTCTAGCCCGCGTTTTCTTTTCTCTTCACTTCTCTTCAAAAAAGACACACAAAAACCAATCACATGTCTTGCTTCCACCAGAAGTTACAATCAATGTGGGAAAATGTTGGAGGCGTTTCCATTGCGGTTAAGAGGATTAATGGAATAATGTGCACGTGTGGATGGATGGCTGGTGGAAAAGTGACTCTACTTTGATCACGAACCTATGTACCTATGACTTCTGCGCGTCTTGTAAGCGTCACGTAAAGATTGTGAAACGATTTTAACCGTTTTAATTCCATCCAGTTTTAATTCCGCAGGCAGGTGGAAACATATAACGGCGACTTCATCGATGTGTGGCTTCTCGGTGTAGCTTTCAAACGAGTTTTTACATTGAAAAAGATTAGAAAATATAATCAGGCATTCTTTACTTTTTTCTTCACTCCACTCCATTACGATTTCGTACGGATTCCTTGTTTTTCTCAAGGTTTTTAATTTTTTTCTCACCCCATAGACATTTTCTAGGGGTGAATTTGAAAACAGGACATTGTTCCTTTGTACCATTAAAAGTACTTCTTTCGGGTTTGGTAGAGCATGTTTGTGTTCGAAAAGTTGCTTACTTGAACTTTCTGGCCACTTAGTATTGTTGCAATTAAAAATACTTGGACAAGTGTTTTCATTTACAGACAGTCCCAAGCCGCTGCTAACATTTGCGGAAAACTGTAATCAGTAAAGCAGGAACTTAATAAACGGTAGCTTAATCGCAACCGGCGCGGCATGAAGTATTTAAACGTCGTCTTTGTGCCTTTTTAGAACGATCAAATGCATCCAGAATGGCATCTGGAACCAATCTTGTGTCACTCTTTTTTAGAAGCTGACACTCGCTCAAAAATGAACCGGAAAGCTTGATTATTATCACCCCTAAAGCAAAGGTAGGAACTCATAAAACCTTTGGAAGCAGAGTACAATCTTGATCATTGTGACCTCCAATTATTGAGTCCTTTTTTATTTGATTCCTTTTTTTTCTACTAATTACGTTTTCTCGTGCCATTTAAGCGCGTTTGATGTCCCGTCAAGCACTTCGGTTTTTTCATATGACACCGATTGTGCAAGGCGAGGAATTAATCAAGCGAAAGGGCGCAAAAAGCATCCTTGGTTGCTAGCATCGGAAAGCCCACATAAGCCATCGGGAGAAGAAGCTGCGGTCGGCTCTCGCATCTTGACAGCGTACATCAAATTACAAAACCTCAAGAAGCCACACCGTAACCGCTAAACCGTACGAATCCGGCCGGCTCCGAGCGACAGCATAAATCAAAGTAGAAATCCGATTTCCGGCCAACCCGGCGGGGTGTAAGGGCTTTCGTGCAGCATCGAAAGAAATGCACCCATATAGGGGCAGTGCGTGTCACGTTTTGACGAGTCTCGCAGCGACGGGCGACGCGACCGAGCGTCACCGATTTCTGATTGACACACCGCAACAGGACCTGCGCTGGCAGGGGTTGAAGTGTTCACGTTAGAAGAGCGGTTCAAAAGGCCAAAAAAGAAAAAGAAAGGTTATCTCTTCGCCCTGACATCCAAACTGCCACTCGGTCACCGCTACCGAGATGCTCCTTTTGTGCTACCGCGCCTCTAAGATATAGCGATACCACCACCATCCGATGTCCCCTGTTTTCCACAATAACGTCCGATCCGACCAGCATCGTCCTCGCTGACGACCTCCTTTTGTCTGCCAAACTGGACGAAGATTTGTGACACATTTAAGGTGAAGATGAAGGCGACACTTTCCCACCCCAGTGCCCTCTTCTTCCCCATTGCTTTTCTTGCATTCGAGATGATAAAAAAACCTAATTGGCAGCCGGGATGTAATGTCGCGAGACAGTAAAGCCGAGATCGCTTTGGAAGAAGACAAGTTTTTTGTCAACTTAGATTATTGCTCTCTTTTTTTTGCTCTAGTTGTTCTGGATGCGCAGTTATGCAGAAGGGCATGTCAGCATTTTTCAGCCTGATTGGATAGGTGTTGTATTTAACACCCAATTTCAACCGATCCTTTGTTGCCGATCAATGCACAACGACTGATTACTCGAGAAGGAACCGCTATTCTTAGCATCAACGGTAGCTAGCAAGGATAAGTTAATTTCACTCTCCTTCGTCCTGTTGCTGAACAGTTTTTTTTAGATCTTACAATTCAAACGTTTCCTCAACGTGGTACTTATGTAGTTAAACAAATATTCTACCTCTGATGTTTTTTATAAACCAAAATTATTTAAATACTTTTTAACATTGAACTACTATGGGAGAATTAGGAAATTTCGAAAAAAAAACTTGGTAACTCCGGAACCTAAACCGTATGAAAACACTCTAACATTTGTTTTTTTTTTCTTTTTCAGCCGTTGTCTTCAGTACTACCGGTCATCATCTGAGCGGGGGCTGGTATTCTAACCGCGGTGCCATGCAAATCAACCATCTTTCCATCATCGGGCCGTGGCGGCGGCGGCGGCGGCGGCGGCGGCAAGAGATCGCACACATTGTTCATCAATTACCGTAAGAGTGCATTAATCATACGCTAAATTTTCCCATTCAGCTCATTCGATCGAGCAAAGAACTCATCAATCTTCCATCCCATCCCGTCTCCCAGGATGCCGGAACCGTCCCGACTGCAGACGGACCTCCGCGCGGTTGGTTAGTGTCAGCCGCCCTATATGCTGTCGCCCGTTTTTTCTACCACATGCCGCCACAACAACGTATTGCGCATATACATACATTGTTGTGCGCGTCGCAAAGCCCGAGCGCAACCGGGAGTGCATTCCGACCACCGGGCGGGTACCAGCGTGCGGGTGCGAGAGGAGTGAACACGGGCCGGGAGTTGCATGACTTGACGGACATAGTTGTAAAACACACACTTCCCGGCCCCGCGGGAAATGAATCGGAATACTGTCTCGAGTCCGGCGGAAGCATGCTTATGCTTGGGCGGCGGGGCGCCGTCAACGGACGAACGGACGGAGCGCGGGAGCGAAAAACCGGAACCACAAGCCCCCATCATTAGCATCGTTTGATTTGATTTGCCGTGGTGGTCGCGCATTGCTGTGCGCGCTCGCTAAACCGTAGCATCGTGACACAATGGCGTAAATAATTACTGTAAATTAATAACAAGTAGCAAGATACTTGTGCACGTCGTGTTCCGCTCGCTGGAATAGTCCCGGCGATGTCGAGTGGGAGGCGGGATCGATGACAAAAAGTTAAACGAAGTTCTCACTCCGTCGCCGTAGAGGCCGCTCCAGATCACAACATAACCGATGGCCAATAAGTGCCACTACCACCGCCACCATGTTATCCACCCTGTGTTGTCCACGGTGCTTCTTGAGCCGCATCCAAAGCCACGATTGTCTCGTAATTCGGTGCATAATTGAATGCACAGAACCGCTGTTGTTCCGCCCGATAATGTGGGATTATTGTTACCGGCAATGATTGTTTTCTTCCCGAGCAAGTGGCATTCGCTTCCTGCAAACACATCCAGGCAAATAAGTGGCCACGATGACGAAACGAAACCGATCCCTGCCATTTGACTCAATGGTGGGAAAAAGTCAACATCTTATGTGTTCAGGAAGTAGTTTTTTTTTCGCTGGCATTATGTCCAACGGCCAAATTAGTTAAATGAATCTGAAAAACAAAATTAAATGAAAATCATTTCAATCGTTGTTATTGAAACATTCACTTCTCTTCAGCGGCAATTGGTTAGCAGTTTACAATTGGTTAGAATATGTTTTTGAACAATCTTTGACAAAGATTTGCTTCTTCATCAAACTGCGCATGTAAGCAGCAGGAAGAACACAAAGTGTTTGAAAAATAAATCGAATATGCGAAAGAATATGAGCAAACCGAAAGGAAAACCATCAACTCAAACAAACCCGATCCGAATGGAGTCTTTAATGGCGGCCTCTCTCTCTCTCTCTCCGGCAACATATCGGTAAAATATTCTCGAGAACGGACAGTTTGCAATATCCGGTGACAGTGGCGACTTGTGGCACTTTGGGAGATGGCTTTTCCACGTCAACCCGGCGATCCTCCTTCCGGTGAGATTTCCATCCCAAGACGCCGCCGCCTGTGTGTCCGCACGTCAGTCGGACGGAGTGCTTTACTTACGTGACTGCCGGCGTTGGGGTTTTTCTTTTTGCCTTTGTGTGTGTGTGTGTGTTTGTCCATTCGCCATTTTCCTTCGGTACTTACTTTCGTGGCCGTCCTTTCTCGCCGCCAGAAAGGACTTCTCCCCACTTTTCACCCTCACTCACTAGAAATGAGTTCTTTGGGTCCAGTTTGTCGCCGGCCAATCGTCGCAACATCAGCGGCCGTCCTTCGTTGTTCACCGTTTCGCCTTCTTCCGGTCCCGCCACCGGTTTCACATGGAGGCTCCATTTTCTTTCGAGAGGTTAAGGCGTGTTTACCGTGCAGTTTTTGCCAGCCAAACTAAGAGGCGAACCAAAAAGAAATAGAAAAAAAAGAAGGGGAATAAAAATAAACGAACCCATTCGCCAAAATCGTTTTAATGTGTTTTCCTTCCAAGATTTTCCTTGGCCATTATTATGTTTTCCGCTGGGTTTTGCGAGATACCCACGCGCAAAAGGCCGCCCATTTCAGTCCCAATAGACCGGTTTTTCCTGGCAAACTTTTGGACCATGGAACGAGGAAATGGGAGATGAATGTTTATCCCCCTGGATCAACTAGCTTTTAACGCGTTTCGTTCAATTGCGATGTTATTAGAAATATCTTCGGTCGGGTCGTTTTGTAACACGATGAAGGTTAGCTGGTTTGGCATTGGATGCGATGCAATAGGAAAACTGGTAGTACTACGTAAAAGTATGGTTCTTATTTTCTTAATCGTGAATCGAATTTACGTTAATACAGTTTATCTCTTTTGAATATAGAAACTGCAATGTGTCATAATATGTTGTTTCCAATAAATCTTCAAACATACGATAATTTGAAGAAAAGCCACACGTTGTTAGTACGTACAGTCTAATCTCAACCACATCTGATAACATATGCTACCCCTAGGCCGTTCTACAGGCCGATGGCAACAATTTCTATGTATTTATATAATTAATTTCCGGTACAATCAACACCCGGCAATGGTACGTTGCGCACACGCCAGTAGCGGCGGCACAGTGTGGAAATTCCGTTCCGAGCACGGCGAATGGAAATCCTGATCCCGATCCTCCCCCGTAGGCATGGCCGGTAGACGGCCTGCGACATCGAGCGTCCATCGAACCGGAAACGAATCATTCGATGACCGTATGCAGACGCACGCCGATGTCCGGCGACGGCGGCGACGCGGGCGCTGCCCGTCAGACTTGAGTTTTTCTTCCCCTTCCACCACTACATCCGGCGTCACTGCTCCGGTGACGTTTCCGACGTGGCGTTACGCTGTTTTCCGCCACCGGCACGCCGGAACACACTTCACTTCATGCCGACGAATCTCGTTCGTTCGTGGCAGCTTCCGGCCGGCTCCTTGATTTCATCCCCGCCAGTCCGGCGTTCGATTAGTAGTGGTGGCGTTTTTTTTTTCTCCTGCCCGTTTCGGATAAAGCCCTGCAGGAAGCAAGCAATTACCAATAAATTATACATTAGGTATCGAATTGCTTTCCCATGCAAATGTATGGAGGCCTAGAGAAGGATGTGGGAATATATTTACTTTCATATTCGTTTGTTGAGTTACCGATAAAGTCAAACTAAACTCAAACAAAACAGTTCTAATTGTCCAACTCAACTCGAGGTCAACTCTGTGTTAAATGGTAATAAGGAAACCTAATCAAACTTTACTGAGTTGTCTTGCAACAGGGTATCGCTGCGAAGTTTTAAAAATAACTCTTAAAATGATTCTTTTTTATGTGTAGAAAATCAACAAGAATTACTATAAATCAACATAACGGCCAACATAATACCGAACCGTTTTGATTCCGCAAGAAACACTACGTTCTTCCATTCCCTACAGCGACCGACCAATTTCATGGCCGAACGAACCAGATGCAATCGCGCCCTAAGGATAGGAAGAGGATCGACAGAGTAAAAAATAGCGTAAACTGCAAATAAAAACCCATTACAAAGAAGACAAGTCCTGGCGAGCATCCGCCCGGCAAGCAACCGGCCCGGCAGCCAGCCAGCCAACCGAACGGAGCGGAAGCATTAATCGGACTTCCGGCGCACTGGCCGGCGTTCGAGTGAGCGATAACTTCCGGATGCAACGATGCGCAGGAGCAGAAGCGTTTCTAGAGAATGGCGCTGTTGCCCGTCGCTGGTTTTTTTTTAGTTTGCCAGCTTTCTCCGTTTTTCTTTTCATTTTTTGTTAATCCATTGCCCCTGGGGGGAGGGAAGGAACATTACGCTCTCGGGTCGAACTTCCCGTCCTTCTCCCCGCAGGGGACGGCCAGGAAGGGTGAAGCGTTGATCCTTTCGGGAGGAAAGAAGAAAACTGCAGCAGCGGCTCCAACACTGGGATAGATTTTTCCGTTTTGACGCACAAAAGGAGAAAAAAAACCCACTGAAGCCGGCCCGAATGATCCGGAATGCAAAAACTACACCGTGCGGCAGGCTGTTGGATGAAGTGCAAGGGTGAAGACAAAGATTCGTCCTATCTGCAGCCATTTTTTCACCTCCGGTAGTGCACTTTTCTAGGTGAGATGTTTTGCGAGACGGTGCCCTACTTTCACTACCGGCATCCAACACCCGTGGCCGGTAACGAACACTCCGAAGTCATCCTAGAGTGCATTGCAGCAGTGAAGAGCTCAACTATTGTACATGTGAAATTGCCAATAGAATCCGTCAACGGTGTGTACATCTTTGTTACTAATTGGTAAATATTCTTTCGTACTTTTTGTCGAAACTAGTTTAAGCAGCTACTCATCATTCATTTTATTCTATTTTAGGTTAAAGAGTAATATTTACAATATACTTTATCCGCGCTTTGATCCCGACTGTGTGAGAGTATTTCAACTGGAAAGCGTATTCTAACGTCAAATAATTCACAAGACAGTGAGGACATACTTCCATCAACAAAGGACAAAAACTATTCCCCGGTTGCATGTTCGCGATTTCGTCCCATTGGGTTACGAATTCATAACCGGAGATTCAAACAAAAAACAAAGGTGTGATGCGCCAACGAACACTGCTTCATTTTTAGCATTTTTTCTTACTCCCACCATCATTTTCTTTTAGGCAACGATTCTACGAACGTTCGATGCAGCATTAGTCCACTTTTCGAATTCCAAGAGGCATGGGGGGCGCCATAAATTCCTCCCAATACGGATGCGTGTATGTGTGTGCTAGAGAGAATGTCGGTTGGTGGTCGGGAGAAGAAAAAAAAGGTGAAAGGATGATCCGGCTAGTGGACGGTTGAGAACGCGAAAGGGGTTTCGCCAGCGAAAGCGATACAAGCATGCGGGGTGGTATGCTTCGACTGACCAAACCGTTGAAACACAAGAAGGAAAAGCGTTAGGCTGCGGGAAGAAACCCCGGAATCGTCCATAGCGAGGGATTTCCAGCGGAGAAAATGTGCATTCGCGCAGGAATTATTCCAGCGGACTGCACGGTTCCGCGTAACGCCCCCATCAACCTATCTGGCCCATTAGTTAGCCCGTGCGACATTTCTAAAAAAACAAAAAAGGTATGGAAAACCCGGCAGCAGTTTCCGGCTGGCGATGGCGAATGTTTTTACACAATTTTTGACCGGGCAATAAACGTGGCCAAAATCAAGAAAATGCATCTTTCGGAAGCGGTTCGGATAAAATTCATGTCCGTAAACGAACGCCGAAAATGGAGGCGAGATCGCTCGAGAAGTGGTGAAAAAAAAAACACCGGTCGGAAAACTGTGCGCGGCTGGGCGGATAAAATAACGGACCCCAAGCCGGACCGAACCGGACATTAAATGCGAGCACTAAAACTAACCCAGGTGGACAGGATTTGTGGGCATTTCCCTCGCACCGTGCGGGTTCTCGCCAGATGAACATGCGGGAGGATTTTCTTGCAGCATGCGAGCGAGCGAAAAAAAAAAGAAAGAAACGTGAATGGGATGGGAACACAGAATTTGCACATTTTCACATAAATTTGCAATTTCCTTCTTTCTTTTCGGAATTAATTTATCGTAAGTTTTCCGAATTAATTTACATAAAACAGTAATGCTGCTGCGGTCACTGGCGCCTTCGGGTGCTATTTTTTCCGCCCGCGGTGAAGCTCGGTGCATGGAATGTGGGAAATATGGAAGAAAATTCTTTATTTTTGCTATAGCAGCAGCAGCAGCAGTAGCATGACATCGGCACCGGCAGTACAGTACCGAGTTTAGTTATGTGCCGGAAGCATATTTCATACCCGTCGGAGAGGAAAAAAAACCCCAACCAGGTGGGGTTGGTTTTTCCAGGTGGCGAACGTTCGTGATAGCGGATCAGAAAAAAGGAAATTTAATCTTAAGGGTTTCCAGCACAGCATATTATATTATATCATTGAAAGCAATCAACGATTTTCTTTGTCAAACTTTTCCCAATGTTTGATCGTCGTTTGTTGTATAATCAAAATGTGTAGTAAATACTCTATTACTATTTTACAGTATTATATTATATGACGGTCTCATGCTATTTCTATATTGATTCTTGTGTTACACAGTTCTCTGTACCAATTAACAATGTTGTTTTTCTCAATTGGAAATCGATTCAATCAATTTTAAAACTCAAAGCATAATCAAACGAAGAGCTTATCGTGTAAATACTTGTTTAAGTCTTGTATTTTACCTCTTATTTGATCAACGCTGTTTTCGAAAGAAAAGGTCTGCGCAGAGAGCCTACATTAATGTAGTGTGCATTAAAAATATTATTAAAAAGAGTAATGATTACACAATTTGGTCTTGCCCAGTTCGTTAACTACAAAAAACACACTATGTAATATTATTCCTTTGCTTCATTCGTCAATCGATAAATAATATCACTGATCCCGTACCCTATCGTCGACCGGGAATGATGAGTTTTCGGATTACAGGCACAGAAGTATCAGTGGCCGTAGGCACAAAGCTCCACTCCACGAACGGATCGTATTAAACCGATCGAGTATATTAATATTCTATTTTTGTAAGCTCCCCGGATTTCCTTTTGATTTCCATACTTCCTCTCCTTCTTCTTCACAGCACGCAGCATGCTGCCGTGCCCTGTGCATGCGTTGGTGATTGTGATTTAATCAATTTTCCCAACCCCACGCGAAGAGCACCTGCAACGGCTCTGAACTCTGCCCTGCTTCATGATGCTACACGTTCCGCGCCAGATCGACCCCAATTTTCCGGCAGCTCCTCCGTCGAACGGTGTGGATACCGGGCGGATAGGGACAGGCCAACGATTTACCGACGTATTCACCTTAGCTAAACGAAAACGGACGTCTATGCGGGGCATCGTCTATGAAACCGAAAGCGTATTAAAAGATGATTCTGTCCGATCCAAAGATGAAAATCATGTATTATCAAGATTATGCGCCGGTGCCGACGGTGCTGCTACTGTACATCGTAACGCACTCATAAGCCCCACTCCTGGACATCCCCGAAGGTCCCGAATCGCTTGCCCGCCGGCTATACCCAAACTCGGTGGGGCAAATCTTCCCTCCGGGGCGTACCAAAAGAACGGGAGTCTTGATCCTCAATAACTGTTCGCGTTATCGCTCGTTTGCTCGTGCTGTACTGGGGCTGTCGTCGTATTTTCCTTTTTCTTCCCTCCAACCAACAACGATTACACGCGAGGAAAATGTACACAGTATGGGAACCACTCTTCAGCACTCTATGCGGCCGGCTTATCCCTGCTTTATTCGTTCCAATTTCTGGATGGCACACCGTCGTTGCTCGTGCTACCTAATGTAACTTCCGGTGTAACGGGCCGGGCCGGAAAACTTTGGCCTTCCCACGAAACGCACTACCAGGCGCACGTGCATGGCCGAACCAGACCGATTTTCCTTCGTGCCGAAAAGTTCAAGGAAAACCTTGAGTCGTAAATCATCGTCTTCCCTCAACTAATCATAATTAATAAAAATAAGGAAATTCCTACTTCCTAATTTCATAATCCGCCGGTATTCTTACACCATCCATCGTGGCGGGCGCGCGTGTGTGTGTGTATGAAAGCGTGTCGGGGGGTGGGATTTCTTTGAAAGTTGTTTATTCTTGTTGCTTCTCCTGCTTCCAGGGTAAAATTTCCCGACCTGCCGTCGTAACGTCGGAAGCACTAAGTAGTACGGCGAGCGAAGAAACCATATATCATCAGGTAGGAGCTTACAAAACAAAGCAAATGACACCGCTTCCTCCCGGTGGGAAAACTGGGAAACTGGAAAGAGCTCGTGCCTTGGCGCTTCGTGGTCTGGAAGTGATAAAATTTGCGCAACCTCCTCCGGTGAACCTTATTTCCTTGATCTGGTGCCGTTGGAGGTAAGAATGAACGGTCTTTCGTTGAGACTAAAAATAGTTTTCCTCACATTAGTGAGGATATGTGGTATCGAACCACGCACACGACACAAAATAATGTCTTAAACAAACATGAGTATTTGAGTTGCCCAGATCAATTACCGGTGAATTATTTTCTTAACTTTGATAAAACGCTGACCTGATCGATTACTCCCACACTCGCGCAAACCAATTTTCGCACTGGAAAACAAAGGGACATTGCATTGTTTTTCAAATGTGCGCCGAAAAAAGTTAATCATCTGACCAGTAGAGGGCGCTGGGAACAAAAGATTACAGACTTCCGCCATGACTTTTGACAGCAACGTAACTGCGTGATTGCGAGATGTGAATATGTGTGTGTAAGAGATATGTGCTCCACCAAATTACACCAGTTCATATGTGTGCGTCGTTAAGCCAAGGGGTATTCACTTGCGCAGGAAGCGTACCGGATGTCCGCATAATTAGCGATTGTGTTTGGTAGAAGCCTGTTTACAAAATTAAGTTGAAAACAAATTACAGAATGGTATGTGAAATGAAAAAAAAAGGATACATCCCTCGCAGGTTTTGTTGCGTGGTTTTTTCTCTTAACATTCTAGGATAATTCTACGGCAGCTCAGGATCCGAATGATCATGACACAAGTGTGCTTTCGAAGTGGATGGAAGATAAAGCGGAGTTCATCGTTTCTCCGTCTCCTGAAAATAAGTGGGGATTGTTCGGGAGTCTCGAATCGCTAAGCATTCCCGAGACAAAACTACTGAATGCTCCTACTGAAGCGCTTCACATTCCGGAGAAGGTAACGTGGTTGCGACAATGGCAAAAGGCACACATCCCTTTCACCAGACACCAGCTGAAAAAGTGGCACATCAAACATTGCACCAAAAACAACGTTCAATTTCCGTACTGTGACAAAGAAGTAGTGGAGAAAAGAATGCAAATGGACGAAATTACGGGAATGTTCAAGGAGGAGCGCTTGGCAGAGGCACGTTCCAGATCAAATCCGTATGCGCTGCTCAAATCCACCAACCTGTTCGTGGACCTCTCCGGGATCGTCATGGCCAACTTGGATGCAACGTACAATTCGATGATCACCGAGCCAAGACTGGAAAATGGCGCTCCACTGGTGCGTCCCCGCTGTCCGTTGTACTTCGCGGACGTTTGCGGTGGCCCGGGTGGTATTTCCGATTACATCCTGTGGCGGAACAGGTGGTTCGCGCGCGGGTTCGGTTTCACAGCAAAGGGTCCGACCGATTTCCGGCCGGACCTATTTTCGGCCGGTGGTAACGAAAGGTTTCACGTCTACTACGGAGCGGCGGACGATGGAAATATATTCGACCCGGCTAACATTGAAGGATTTTCCAACTACGTACTGCAGAAAACCACACCGGGGGTACACATCGTGATCGCGAACAGTAAAATGGGCTTCACCTTAATGGTAAAGGACATCAAAAAGCTGTACCTTTGCCAAGTCATCGTGGCCCTGTCGATAGTGCGACCGTGCGGAAACTTTTTGCTGAAACTGCATGAAGTGCAAACACCGTTCACCGTGGGGTTGACGTACTTGGTGAGTAAATGCTTCCAGCAGATCTCGATATGCAAACCGAACAGCATCTCGTCGGAAACCGCCGAACGCTACCTGGTGTGCCGGTCGAAGCTCCCGAACACGGACACCATAAGGGAGCACCTGGCTGAGATTAATAAACAGGTGTTCCACAATCCGGCCGTGGATATCTGTAACGATTATGAACTTGTGCCGGGTTATATCATCTGTACGGAGCGCGGCTTCTACGATTACATCCGCGCAAGCAACAACGCAATTGGATGCAGTCAAATTGCAGCCATGAGGAAAACGGTGGAATTCTGCAGATATCCTGGCTTGTGGGATAAGCGGCAGGCGGAAACTAAGGCACGTTGTTTGAAATTATGGAAGCTGCCCGGAGACAACAACCATTGGTGATGTGCAGTAATTTTTCTTAGTCCCAGCCACCAGCCTCCAGAGAAGCTGCCTGAAAGAAGGCAAAAGGATCTCTTGCCGGGGGATGGGGGTGTTAAAGTGCAAACCGTTTCGAACAAAGTGGAAAAATATTTTTGAATTAAGTTTGATTTTTTTCTAATATTTATCGCATCTCGTTAAGTTAATAGCGTCTTGTTGCATCTGTGACTGATGGCGAACGTGGTACAGTGTATCAAATAAAGACATGAGTTATATTACCTCGAAAAGCTGTATTCGTCTTTTACTTGGAATGTGTGCTTCTTCTACAAAATGCTGAGACATACGGCCGTATGATCACTTCGTTCGCCAACCATTGAAGCCCCTGCGCAACGATCCAGCAATGCCGGCGATGCGGCAGACTTGTCTTGAGGTTTTTGTTGTTCTACCGAGCAGAAGTGACAACATAAATATGATAATTTTCGTGCATAAAAGCGTTGCTAAATGATTCCACGTGTACCGCTCGTGCCCAAGGTGCATTCCGATGTGCATGGAAGAGTCGTCAGTTTGCCCCGCGCCTGGTCCCTCCCTCCCTCGATCCCTTCGCGATTGGAGGGCCCGAGTTCGTCGAATGTTTGTATGTGCTATCTGGCTCCGACTAAGACACCACCGTGCCATATCTTCTTCACCTGTCACAGTCGGGCAGGGCGTACTTGCGAAAGGGTACAGTGACATCCGGTTGGCGCAACCGCACCCCGGGACCCAGAGAGCCAATGGAACAGGTGAAGAGTGTGTCGACGCATGTAACCGCCGCGGTGTAAGGGACAGGCGCACAATTGCAAGCATTGGAATTCCCGCATCCCGATGATGCGATGATTCGCTCGCGGCACGAGCATGCCGTCCCTCAGCGTTATGACGTTGAAGGTTTCATGCTTCGATAACCTGCCATCGTCTGTCACTCATCGGCGGGCAGGTCGTCAGGTTTTCTGGGAGGGCTTTGGATGTAGCATAGCGCCACCCGCGGTAGGGTAAGTGGGGTGAGTTTTTGGCGGCCTACGACTGATGGAGAATGAAGGGGTAATTCAGTGTTGTAGAGCGTATCACTGTCGGAGAAGGCTGCGAATGGTTCGATTACTCAAATTAAATAGGAATAATCGCAATTTTCTGACATTGAACTGTCTGTCTAGAGGATGGAAAGCGGATTGCTTAACCGCGTGGGGCCCCTGGTACAAGAGACTTCCAGGATCCTTGTAATGTTTACTACAAATTTCAATTATTGTTTGAACCATTCGACTTTATGAAAACTACCTTCTTCGTATCATTTGCGTATTTTGGTTGGTCCACGCCTGTTTTGATGGTGGTCGGATTAGTGTTAATGACATCCTCCAAGCTCCTATCTTTTTTCGCTTACTGTATGTACTTTACTCGTACCTAAGTCACAAAAAAGACCATGAATTCCCATTTCCAAAACAACGCATACGCGCTCAGGCTCATCATCCTTACCGTAAATTCATGGTACTGTGATCCTTGCCGCTTCGTTTGCCTCTCTATCTCTCTTTTTCTCTCTCTCTCTCTCTCTCTCTCTCTCTCTCTCTCTCTCTCTCTCTTTCTCTCTTTGCTACTTGACTTCCGGAACCATTTACTCCAGACGGTCCCGCGCCGGGCGACTCCCGTGTGCGTGTGTGCGCGAATAAAATTTCATGCCCTGTAAATAACAATAAAAATGAAATTAATGACACATTACGTTAAATTTAGCTATAATTTCCTTATTTAATAGCGACGCCATTAAAAGTATATTATGCAGAAACGATGAAATCAGCGAAGAGCGCGCGGAACCGGGGCCGAAGGAAGGAATGAATGGATGGAGAGCCGCCCTTTTGGTGGGAAATCGCGGCCGTGCGGTTGCCATATTTTCCCAACCCAATCTCCGGCATCCGGGTGGTGCTGTGGAGCGAGCATGTACATTCTTCTTTTTTCCAGCTAGGCAGCGGGAAAACTCGCGAAACAATCCCGCATTCTGAGAGTTTCTACCCGCCCAACACACGGCCGTCCGCATGGGAAGCGCAGACACAGCCCCGATATAATGTTTACGTGTTGAGTCTGCGGTTTGGGCCGTCGCGTAACGTTGCTTCTTCGGAAGCCGTTATGGAAGGGAAGAGAAGTGGAACGGCCCCCTGCGCCTGGTGCCGGGAAAACCTCATTATTATTCACCGATGATTCAAATGACGCACGAAAAGACCACAGACAGCACGCGAGCGGCAGGAAATTTATATCGCGGGTCCTTAAGGAAAATTATTGAAGCCAATGGGGGGGCATTGTGTGGATTAAGTTATTACACTAGAGCCATCGTATCGTGATAGCTTGAATTTGAGAATATATCGTCTGATTTTGGTCAAACAAAAATAGAAGGAACTGCACTTTTGTAGAACAAAAATTTTTCAATACACGTCAAAAAATATATTTATTTTATACCAAGAGTTGAAGTGAAACATCTTAGTGTCATGTGAATTCCATTCCAGCATGACTGTAAAGCGCTGGGAGCATAATAAATGGCATGTCCTTGGTCGGGCATGGTTCCATACCCTTCCAACTAATAGCTCGAATGTTAATTATCATCTACACGAGTAAGTTATAAAAGCTTGTTGGTAAAAAGTGAAAAAGGGCTCCAGTAGCAACTTTATTCCTTGCAAGAATAACGAGAAAACAAAGAGCATCCGTTTTCCAGTGCCGACTGCCTACTACTCGTCCTCGCACTTGACTTGAGGAAGACAAATTATGTCTATGGCACTGTTCAAAGGTGAAAATGGCCATTGCAGCCCCTCAAAGTGTTATCAAACATTAAGGATAACTGTTTGTTGTTCTCATTTCCCGCCTAGTGCTGTTTCCAGCACAGCTAAAGCATCATCGTTATGCGGTAGAGTCTCGCCACTTTTCGTCCCTTTTTTTGCAATCTATATTGGGCCCTGAACAAAACAAAGAACGGAAGCGACATGCAGAGCGCAGGCATGCACTACAAGACACAGGAATTATTGCATAAAAGCAACAAGCGCCCGGACGGATTCGTTTGATGTTGGAATTGGTGTCACATCCGATGTGCTTCATTCGTTTCGCAGAACTCGCCGTCAACGAGTGGCTCGTGGAATGCAAAAAGTTGACGGTTTTCCCGTACTTTTTGTCTTCGAACATCTGTTGCGCAAAGATAGAAGGAAATGAACACACATTGACTTGAACGACGAACCTCTTTTGAACAGTTTTGGATAATTTATACTTCACTTGATGCAGTTGTAATTGGGGTAATTTATATTTTATGCTTCTGTTTGTCCAAATTGATTTATGAAAACAAACAAGAATCCTTGCTCCATGGAACAATAGAAAGCAAAAAAAAAAAAATTGGCATTAACACTCCTGCATCGGAACGTGGGGCAATTTTTCTTGACTTTGTTTACGTCTCCCAAACTCTTCTGTGCCCGGATTTACTTCCTTAACACACACACAGCACGAAACCTGCCATTTGTACTGCTTTGGATTTAAATTTTACTCCGCCGGTTGTTTGTTTATCTTTTCGTTCCCTTTTTCTTCGCCGGGAATAAATTCATCATCATCATCCATCCTTCTGTAGCAATTGTAGAAACAACATTTCTGCCACAGGAAAAACCTCCCGAACCACATAATTTATGTACTACCCTCGGGGAGTGAAAAGTACACCGCTCCTCCATAGGCGTGTGGCCGAGGTTGTAGCAATCGAGAGCATAAGAATCAGCATAAGAAGCATAACAACAGAAAAAAGGGAAGAAAGAAACAAATCACAAAAATTTAGGTAGGAAGGGTACCAACAGTCCCGGCTCGGATAGGAGGGTAAAAAGTTGTATCAAAAATTTGTACATTCATCATGTAACTTCGCACTTTCGTCGCCGAGACGCCGAAAGGGCGAACCAACGCCTACCGAAACACGGCCGCGCGCATACGCGTACGCAGTTTTTCCGCCCCCACCCTCACCGCATGCTCACGAAGGGTGTGCGGTGAAGTGGTGTCTCAAGTCACAACCTACCCGGAAAGCATCCGTCCCTTACGGGGCACTTTACGCAATTTTTGCGCATTGCGTAGGGAGTGCAAATGGAGGCTGTGAAAATTGCGCGCGTGGGGTGGCTTTTGTTCTAGGTTTTGATTGGTCGTTTGCTGGTGGCAGAAGCTGCTGGGGAAACCAGATCCCGACTCCGGAAATGGAGTACGGAGTTTGGAACAGTGGAAGCTAGTCCCTGGAGGA
This sequence comes from Anopheles plumbeus, assembly GCA_034621735.1. NCBI lineage: Eukaryota > Metazoa > Arthropoda > Insecta > Diptera > Culicidae > Anopheles > Anopheles plumbeus. The sequence continues at coordinate 32,916,204 of JAOEFI010000004.1, read as the reverse complement.
TCCACGCGGCAAGCGAGTACCATTTATAGATAAAAGTCTAATTTACCTGATCTCAAAGACGTGGCGGTGTTGAATTATGATTTTTCCATGTATGCAAAACTTGTGATATATTTATTATACAAACATATCATCTCCATATTTTGGTTTCATCCTTTTCTTCAGTTTGGTATAGACTTTTTCATGGAATTAAACAATTCTCATATTTTATACTCTCTGTCGTTTACCGCTACAAATAAGACAACAATATCAGCAAATGTTTCTTTACACTAAATTACTTGCTTCGAGGACTGACCCAGCGAAGCTAGGATTTAAATAAAATCATTCAAAAGATTCTACGAGTAAAGAAGACCAACAGCTCATCATCTTCGTTGCTATGTTGTCGTTCGTGTGGGTGTCAATGCCAATGGTGACCTAAATGTGCCAATAAATGATGCTGAATGTGCGAATTTTTTATCAAAAATCGATTCACCAAATAAAAACGGAAAAAGCCTTTTTTAATAAATGGAAAAAAAATGCGTCATCTCAAGAAGGCGATGAAAGGAGGAAACGACAAATATTCTTTTCTCCTTGAACATATTTTTGCTGAGCCTTGTCATCGCGCAGGATTTGTTGCAACGAGGTTATTTTTGAGTTTTGTTTTTTCTCCTGATTCGTCTCAGTCTGATTTGAAGGATGTTTTCCTAGAGTATCTCTTCGATTCGTTTGTTGAAACCGTACGAGAAAATGCTGCCATGACGCAGAAAGGAAATCCCACGGAAAGAAGGGGAAATTCATCCGCCGTAGCAGGTGAAGTTCTTCGATACCTATTTCGTCACTCTCTCCCCCACTGTTCCTCTATTTATGGGAAAAACTCGGCGAATCAAAAGTGCCAAAATTGGAAGAAGGACAGCATGACGGAGTGTTCAATTTTTGGGATAAGATAAGACAACCCTCGACGAATGGAGTCGATTGCAAGTTTTTAAGGAATCGGAAGCCTCTCTAGTTGGTGCCGTTAAAGTAACCATAGACGTCTTGGCGACGCAGTTTCATCTTGTTTGTGCTTAAAGTCATCGAATGTTTTAAGCATGAAATGAAATTTCGTTTCGCTGTTTTTCTACTAACACTCGTTTTAAATCAACGAATAAACAAACTGCTCTACCGGTCGAATTCGATTGTAAAAGGTTGTAGTTTGCTAAGAGCCACGAGAGCGAAAAGGTGTCGAAAGGTGAAGTCTAGTTTCATCTTTAAGTAAAACTTACATTTAATCCAAGCTAGAGACACAAGTGCCTTCCACTCTTACGGTTTCCTTTGGCTGGAGTTGCAACCTCTCCACCGACTTCCAAACGGCACAAACACTCGAGGATGCGTCATGCGATTCTTCATGTTTCGATTTATTCAGGACTTCCCCCTCTCTGCTTCCTCCTCCGGTTCACTTCTGCCAGCTTCCTACCAAAAGCATAAACACATCGTGAATTATAATGATGTGGTTCATGAAATACTCAACCCAGACTCGTGCACATTCGCCCTTACGCCTTCGGATATATTTTTTTATTCTGGCTGCCTACAACTGGGTGCTTCGATGGTACCTTTAGAGTACCTTTTCTGCAAATCGCAACATCCGGCACAAGGTCCGGCGTTCTCTAATTTATGCTCGATGCCTACGTTCCTCGTTTCAACCGCCTCTCAAACCACCTTCCACTCCAATGCAACCTACAGGCACAATGTTGATTTTATTCCGTCCATGCTTCATGCCGGAATGCATACCATTTTCTCCCGACCTCTGGCTACTAGGATTCATTTTCCAGTGCCTCCTTCGTCTGTTGCTTCACCGTTCATGGTGGAGTTTCCCCATCGAAGCAGGCATCCTTCCTGCATCGCCCGGAGTAGCCAGGGAATGGCCCGCTAGAGTGCTTCGTAAATGAGACTGATGGCACGTTGTATACAGTTATTTGATTGTGAAATTATGTATACCTTCCGTTGCTGCAGCGGAATCGTTTGCCTTCGCCCGGCAACCTCGCCAGACGACGGATCCTTTCGAACTCACTCCAAGACGGAAGCGCTGTACCTTGGCCGGGTCCCGCGTCTCCCCGCTCGTATCGTGTTCTGGAACGGTCCGAAAGGGATGGAAAAGTTAGTTGAGTGGAAGGTTTTTTAATGCCCCTCTAAAATCCTCATCCCACCCACGACGGGATCGACACCCGAACGGACACACCGTCCCCGGGAATGTAGCCCATCTTCTCCACACTCAACCGGATTTTTGTTGAGCAGTTGAGTGAGGACGGCAAAAAAAAAACTTAATTGAAGCTAGAAAATTGGATTCCTCCAGCCAACTGTGGATGCAGTCGTACGGACGATGATAGCAAAAATGGCACTTGGCGGATGGAAATATGTATGTCTTCGGGCCCACCGAGTGGCTGACGTAAGGGTACCAGTTTTCTCTCTGCGCGTGCAGGTTATTATCTAGTTGTAATTGCGATTGCGAGATCCTCCAACCCAGAAAGAAGTCTCCGGCAATCGTCTTTAAAAGAAATACCTGCTTTTCAGCGGGAATGTGAGCTGCAGAATTATTTTATAACAGTTTGTTCTCATCGTAACGTTTTTATTTTGCATTTCAAGAGAGCTGTTGTTAGCACAAAAATTGTATAAAATAAATATTTCTTTTGCTGTGCCGTGGAACGCAAGAAGAAATAGAAAAGTAAATAACAAAAATAATAAAGCAATATTTTAATACAGTTGTGGATAGACGAGCAGTTCACAACTTTTACTAGAACATCGCTTACCCTTCGATTTTGAAGCGCCTACGTGCTCGCATCAACGATTCATTTATTCCAATCAATTTAACGGCTCACGGGGAGACCGACCGATGTTTGCTCTTGACATATGTGACATTCGGAAGTCCCAAACCCGTCATTCGAACGGTGTAGGCCTTACTCCAACGACTGCTGCTGCGGTCCATTTGACGAGTCCCTTCGGCAAGCCTTCGGCGTCCATCCGGACCGTCGTTCGATGTGGGTCGGTCCTTGGCTTTCTGCTTCCGATTCTAGGGACGCTCAAGACCACCCCCGGCTCCTGCTACCCCCACGCATCGGGACGGGAAGGGGCCAACCGCGACCCTGCGCACCCCAAAACGTCATCCCGAAAGAATGAGTGATGGAATGTTTGGAGAAAATTAATATTTACGATATTTTGAATGAGATTCGATGCCCCTTCCGTCACCGACACGGTCCGGGTCGACCTTTTCACCTTCCTCCGCCAGTCAGACCTCAGCAAACCCGGGACCCCCCCGGAGAAGAGTACGGGCGGAAGCCTACGGACCGAGTCGCCCGTCACACACGTCTCCCGTGTGATGGGTGGCGTTCTTTTGGGGTTTGAACCACAGCAAAACCCTTGACCACCGTTCTTCTACCCCTCGAATAAATCCCCGCATCCTCCAACGCATGCCCCCACACACACAGACGGTTTTCCCGATTGCGGCCGGAACTGCGCCCGAAGGCACGACGACGAGGCTTTGCAAGCGCGCGCTTCCGCCACGTTGCGCGTTTTCATACATATTGCATGAGCATGAAAATTATATTTGCTCGCTCGGTTCGGCACCCAGCGCCCGGCACGCGGTGCCTACCGGCGGTTGCCCGCAAAATTGCTTCCCCGTGTCAGTTGCGTAGGCAGTGGTTTGCGTTCGCTCTACCTACGCGCAGGCCGAGCCAGCGTCCCAACTACTACCGTCCGGCCTGGGACGACGGTTGTGATTGGCCATTGGGGCTCATCCGCGGGTCGATGGCGGGTTCTTTGCGCTCCAGAGGATGGAGCAAGAACGTTCTAGGATATCAGGCCCACTCGAGGACGAAGGTTAAACCATGGGTAGTCTATCACACGACTAATTATAGTTTTTTTTCCCCATTTTTCCAACGGTTCAGTAAGGTTAAGAAGTTGTTGATAAAACACCGTCTACAATGATGTTACTATGGTTTCGTTTGTTTATTTAGTGGCCAATTTCATTTTGTATCTTTTTTGTTGATTATATGTACTTTCATGCTAATATTCTCGCACCCCGTT
>JAOEFI010000004.1:32895825-32909451 GCA_034621735.1 Anopheles plumbeus | reverse complement strand
AACCGTAAAATCGTCTTAAAATGCTTCCAGAAGTAACTCCTCACTCTCCTCGTTTGAATCGATTTGTGTCCTCTCCCGCTTCCGCCGAATCGTCAAATCGATCGTGAAAATTCCCCAACACGCGCGCGCCCTTCGATTGCAATCGATACGCGCGGTTTGCGTCCCGCTGGAGAAAAGTCAAGTAAACAATCGCAACAACCGAACAGAGGAGAAGAAGACACACAGACACACACACAGCCACAGCCACTGCACACGGCAACAGATGGTGGCAGCAATTTTTCGATCGTTTCAATTTTCCACTTTCCACTGCCGAGCGACTTTTTTTTACGAGTTGTGGAAAATGTTTATTACTGCATTTCGCCGCAAATTACTTCCTTCCATTGGAAATAAGCAATCAAATTTATTCATTTTTATGCTCCCCGCCATCCCGCTCGGCCACACCAGCGCACATCGCAGCATCCCGTGTGCCAATCATAGCAGCCAGTACATTGGCGTAACTACCGTTCGCGTTCGCGGCGTAGCGAAAAAAAAAACGAGCGCAAAAAGCAAAACCCGGAAAATCAGTGCTGCCAACAAACCTGCCAAGAAAGCGCGGAATGCTGTAGTATTTTGCTCCAGACTCTGGCGGGAAGAGGAGGGCGGGCGGGTGGCTCAAAATGTGGCTGAAATAAGTGCACCGCTTATTTTCAGCCATCGGATCAGTTTCAGGGACTTCCTGTCCCTGTTCCATCTTGCCATTGTTCTCGCGGAGCGGAAGCGGCGGATGTGGGAAACGTCGAATGGCACTTTATGATTATGCGAAAATATGCTACAGTTGGTGTGTACTACAGTTCGCTGGCGACGCGCCCGCTGGAGAAAGGAAACCGAAACTTGTAGATCAAGCGTTTCGAAAGTTTATGACCTAATGTTGCTGTTGCTTTTTAGTAGCGGAAAACAAAACGATAAAAACGCGAGAGTGTATAATGTTTTCAATCAACTTTATAGTTTAATGTTTAAGTAAATGGACGAAACTTTAAAGAACCAATAATGGATAAATGAATACATATTCATAATGAAACAAATTTGTATACAAACTATATCTAGAAAGTTGATAAGGAAGTATGTTCTTCTTATGGAATCACCATGTGATTATCATATCAAAGCATCGCTTCAACATTACATAGCATTCACTTTTTCAATAACTTATCTTTGTTTGTTTTCCAAATTTTGACTCATTTTTTTTTGCAATTCCTCTTTTAGCCACGTATGCGGTTCAGTTTCGATCAACATTTCATTTACCTCCAATTATGTTGTCATAAAAATTCCACAACATATGCTAACACATCAAAGAAAAAGAAATTTTAATAGGTTGAATGGAAAAATATCCTTTATGCATGCATGCAAATAGTTGTCCCGCGATTTCGTGGGAAATCGAATATGGGTCGCTTTGTTCCACACCCTCCACCCTGCGGAAAAAGGTGCGTGTGTTAATGGAAAACACGTTGGTACGCGTTCCGGGAAAGGAACCGTTTCGCGTTAGAAATAGATGGAAACAATGGACCAACGCCGCCTTAGCGTGCAGCACTTTGCCGCCACCATTGTGCAATTGGACTTATTCGGCAAATTTCCCAGAAAATTTTCCATCCTGTAGATTAGCTGCCGTGCCGTGGCAGCACACCTTCCACAGACACACACACACCCGAACACAGTGACTGCATTCAGTGGCAACATCCGTTTTCGTGACGCTGTCAACAGCGCGGGCGTTCTGCCTCAAACTCATTACTCTTAATGCCTCCCGGGCAATGAATCCTGACGTGTTGCGCTATCACGGGAGGGAGGGGGCTGCATGGGGCCCCTCGAACGGGCGTCCCAGTTCACTGCACTCAGGTGCATTTTAATTTTCACCTAGTTCTCTCAAAGCACCAGTGCCGACGGAGCCTCGGTGGAATGTTGCTGAAAAATAAACCCAGGGAAAAGAAAAGGCAACCCACGCCCAGAACCGGCGGTGGGGGACTAATCAGCGAGGAGTGAAAATGCAACACGAACAAAACCCCCCGGCATGAACGCGTCGCCGTGCAAGCGGTGCAAGTGATGGAAAATAAAAACGCAGTCAAAAATTATGCGCCCAGCCAGACGACGAACCCCCGGCCCGGCCCCGCGTCAGAAGATAGGGGCTGAAAATATCGTTTCAAAAATGGCATAAAAAACACTAGTGATGAGAATGAAACAAAAAGCATAAACAAGCATAAAATAACAGAAAAGCATAATGGTTCGAAGCACGAAGGTAACGGGCAACGCAAACGTTAGGAAACGACAAAAAACAAAAAAAAAAACATCAACAGAAAATCTCTTTCAAACACAACACAAACGAAACTCGAACACAAAACATGAAAATTTACCTTCTAAAAAATGGCGCAAACAGGACGAAATGGTTCGCGAGTAACAGGGAAGACCGCGAGGGAAGGAAAATTGTGTGCTAGAGGACGAATGAGGTGATGCGAATTTACATCTGTATCAGAAGTGTGCGCATGCAGCAGAATAATTTCGCTTTTCTCATTAACTTAAAAACATTTTTAATCGTTTTCCATTCTGCCATCCCTTTCCCGGGGGCCCTGCTGTACCACCCGCCCGCGCGTTGCACCACCACCTCCTGCGTCCTGCCAAATCGACCATTCGTGCCGGGCTTAAATGGACTGTCTCATCTGTTGCAATCCCGACGATGACGATGAAGTGTATCCGTCCGTCCATCCGTCCGTGGAGCTGCTAACGAAAGCTCCATGACGAACCCGGGGGGCTAAGGGGCAGTAGTGTCGGCCCCCAACGGCGTGTGGCAGATGCGTTCAGGTGCATCGTACACTTGCAGCGGGTGAAAAAAAGAAAAAAGGACGGCAACCGTCATCTGTACTGAAGAATAAAGTCCGTTCGCATGACCGATTTAAGTAGGTGTGAGGTGTATTTTTTCCAATGAAGTATTAATTGTAGTTATGTAATGTCGAGGATGATGGTGTACTTTAATGGGAAAGATATATTTTATGTGTATTGCGAGGCTTCATATTGGAGTCGCAAAGTAATAAATTTAGTTCACGAATCAAACCGAATTATCCTCGTTGTTCCAAGAATCCTACAAAATGTATTGATTTTCTATGAGAATGACAAAAGATAGTTGTTTTCCATCCTGATCCTGTGATCCTTAAGTGCAATCAAACCGATGCAAACCGATTTAAACAACCGGCTCTTGCAACTGCAGTTGCAATTTGTTGCACCCGATTAGCGTCTTTCCTTCACCGAACAAGAAAAACTCGTTCTTTCCCGCGCCGTGGTCATCGTTTGCGTCTCATGCACTTCTTCCAATCTTCAACCACTGCACCGAGCTAATCGGGAAACGACCCCAGCGTTTCGCCTGTAATGAGCCCTTCTTAAAACGGTACGCCTGTCAGACAAACGTCCGGTCCGCTGGCTGCGATGGAACGGGGGCTCCTCTTACGCAACGGCGATCCTTCCAGGAAACAGGATGTGGTCCCTTACCGCGAATGAGTCGGCTGACTACGGACTGGGCGCCTCGATACGCTCCACCGGTCAGTCGCACGCTTGGCTAACTGATCCTGCTGCCGGACTTCGCTCGAGAAAACCTCGGCAGCGAGTAAACCACTTCCACGTTTCCTCCCTTCGCGAGTTCGTGTGTGTGTTTTTTTCCTACCCTCTTTCTCTCCATCTGCGTTCCTTCGCGACCTCGCGATCTTTCATCCGCGCTTTCGGCGCAACGCTCAGCGAAGCGACTATCGGCAGCGAAGGATCGTGTGAACAGTTGGCTTCCTGCGTGTACCAATGCACATGACATCCTTAGCGCGCGATGGGGGAAAAAAAAGCAAGCAAAACTACAACGCACGAAGGGGTTCGGCCATTGATATCCGGTTACACGTCTTAAATTATATACGAGCACTTCGCGCATTTGAATACCGTCGCACGGAAGAGGGGAGAAAAAATCCGTCTCGCGTTTCTTCGCGCATACGCGGAAGGGGGAAAATCACGCGTTACGAAATCCGGGTGGAAAAAAATGTGTATAACATTTCGTGCGCGAAGGAATCTTGTACAATGGGAGAAATGGTCCTTGCCACAGCGCCTGGCGACGGGCAGCGAAGCAGGACTAACGTAGGACGTGTTTTCCTGCTGGACGCGCATGTGCCGTCGTAGGATCGCTAGAGAATCCTTTGCCAGCGAAGTAAATCACGCAACCCCGCCGCCACCGGGTCCGAGGGCGTCCTCGGGGTCGGGGTGTCCAGTTTCCCCTTCGCTTCCGCGAGCACCCGCGATACGTTCCCGCGATACAGTTCCCTCCATTAAGGATCACGCTTTCTTAAGGAGGAATGTAGGTAATGTTCCTTCCGTTTCGTTCCCCCCAAACCCCAGACCTCGGAAGGTCCTTACGCGAAAGGGGTTGGCCGCCAGCCGCCAGTCGTCAGTTCGTCCCACCTGAACCCAAACCCGGGCCGCGCAACGTACAACGCAACGCACAACAATATAACAGCCGGTGACGCTAATTGGCGCACCGTAAGATTTCCGAACCCAAATTATGCAATTAAATTTTCCCGAAATGCAGCCAGCCAGCCAGCCAGCCCTTTCTCCGGTGTGCGTTCGAGTGCCGCAGCTGCTAATAATTCCAGCGCCTTGCATCGTGGCTTCTCGTGGCCGTTTGCCGCGCCGCTTTTCTCGGCGCTTCCGGTGCCAGCCGGGCCATCGCCCTTTCTCCCCTGCGCTGGAACCTTTCTCCTTCGCGCGGCGCGACTGAAAAGAAATGTCAGAAACTGGTCAAAGTGTCAAAACAATTTCCCTCTTGTTCCTTTCTCCGCGATTCGCCGAATACCTTTGGCGTCGTTTGGCATTCTAAAAAAGTTTGAACTACGCCAGGGCCAGGTCGAGAGTGTTACGTAATGGAACGATAGTTGCGTGCGCTGGGAAAACGGGTTGGAAAGCGGAGTTCATGGGGTTCATCGTTCGGGAGCGTATGATTGTGATTTTCCACAACCACTGTCGAAAGGATATTATTGCGTATTCAAATGAGGGTGGGAAAATACTCATTAGATTCCGCAGGACTATTTCCTGTCGGAATTTTGTCGCCGCTTTTCCCACCAATGTTATCGCACAGCCTATCGACTGAATGGAGTTCAGTTCTCACATGTTTTTTTTTTTCAATCGAAGAAAAGGAAATTTCTCTGGCTTTGGCATAACTGCGGTTCCCTATTTTTTTTTCTCGCGACTTCGAGTAACGCGTTCGGCAATAAATAATCGGCCATAAACATCGGCACGCCGGTACGGTTATTAATAAATTATCACTTTCACCGTCGCCTTGTCCGGCCTCGAAGAAAACCTTTCCGGGAGGTTCCGTATGTCTTCAGTGAAGGCATAGAGGAAGAAAAAAACCCAAGACAGCGTGTGTGTGTGTGTGAGAGGATCTTCGAACGTAGCCGCGGTATCGGGCTAATTGAAATTTAAATTTCACACTCATGGACCACACTTTTCGGGCGGTTGGCTGCTGGAAGACGATCGTCTTCGTCGCGCGGATCGGAATCAATTGCTTTATCGTTAGGCGTCGCCCGGGGTTGGTGGCGGGCCGGCAGCCAGGACACGGTGGAAAAGATTTAGTGCAGTTAGCAGCATCCCCCTTTTTCTTCTATTTAGTTTATGATTCGTGCGATCTTTTTCGTACTTCGTACTTTTGTTTACTCCGCGCACCGCTGCCGCCTTTTGGCCCTGTCTTTTTTTTTTCTCCTTCTTTCTTAGCCCTGGCTCTAACTCTTCCGAGATAGTTTCCTCCGCGAGCCCCCGGGGTGGGGGGACGAGCCCGCTCGCTGGAAGGACGATTTATGGACGGTAAGTTTCGATCATAACTCACCACACACAAAAAGGCCGGCCGCCGCACAGACACACGGCGCAGTCGTCGTCTTTGTTTGTTTAGTTCATCTTTTCGGTACGTGTCGCGCGTTTTTTTTTTTTCTTCTCCTCTTTCCGCCGTTCTTTTCTTTGGCTTTGTTTTCACTCTTTTCCCAACTTTCTCGCTGCTCGGGCGATACATGCGCGCACCGCGATCGCTCGCGCTTTTCGCCAACAAGGGTCTTTTATTTATGTGTACCAGTTTTGCCCGCTCGCGACACGGCGGAGGAAAACTGACTTTTCCATTCGGGCGCTCACAAGAGTTTTCGGCCTGCCGGGGAACGGCTAAAAACAATAACGGCTTTCCGGGGTGAGGGGCACCCTTGTTGAGGGGTTGCCGGGTACCCAAATCTCAGGCAGCAAAATTGGAGGATCTCTACACTTCCGAAGCCGGCTTACGACGTCTTTAAGAAGCGATTAAAACGACAGCAGTGTGGAAATAAATTAATTGCATCCCTTCGGCACAGACGTAGGAAAAAAAGCAAACCGTTCCGTGCTGCGATGGGGGCTAGGAAACGGAAGTGAATCGTTTTACACACTTAGGGTTAGGGAGGACTGACACAAATGCATTCTAGATGGCAGTTACGGTTTGTTGATAGATTTTACAAAATACGGTTATTGTTAATTTATTTAGCAACCTCTTCGAACCTTCAAATATGCTAACAGTTGACAAGTAATAACCATTTTTCGAAGGACAGATCAAATGTTCTGTAATTAGTATTAAAAGGGTATTACTAATGATGTACTGGTAGCTTAATGTGTCCCTAGATGTCCCTGACAATGCTTTTAATGTTTTGCATAAATGTTTAGATACAAACAAATAGCCTAATCAGTCATGACTTTCATATGAGTTGTATTATATACGGACAATTACTCAAATACCGATTTTTTATGTCATTTGATAAAAAAGGAAACTAAACCAAGCGTCTTCGTTTTGGGCAGGCCCCCAACCCACGCCCAATTCATGCCCACAAGATAAACCAGAAATATGTACGCCCATTTCCCATCACTGACTTCCGGTCATTCAGTGCTAATCGATCCCATTAAATTTCCCGATGGCGAATTTTGCGGCCCTGCGTCCGGAAATGATACCCATTTCCTTGGCCAATACTTCCTTCCCGGTTTGTAGGCCATTTTGGTCTCCTGCCGGACAAGTACGAATAAAACTATCGTTCCGTTTTCCCTGTCGTGGGGATCTTATGATATAGTTTCTGTCTCGCCCTTTTCCATTTGGCGGATGCGTACAGGACTTTTTATGCTTTCGCAATGCAACATGTGGTCAGGGGATGGTATCATTAACTAGTTCCGGGATGTAATGTTTTGGGATAAAAAAAAGGGCATAATTTACCCAGCAGTAAAAAAAAAAACAGACACAAACCGTGTCCCACACATGTCCATCGATAAAGGACGTCCACAGGTCACAGCAGGCGCTTTGAGTTGCACCGACCAGTCGCAGCCTACTTCGTTCGGTTGTTTGTCCATTTCTTTAGCTTAAAGAATTTCCATCTCCTGTGAGCCATGTTTCCATCCTTGCTGTATGTACATGCCATGCCGGTAATGAAGGGGGCAACAATTTAATTCTCCCTCTCCCTCTCCCATGGTTCCTTCGAAACCCGGGATTGACTGACCGAAGCTGTCGCACTTCCCACTCGCTCACCCGACACTCTAGCGCGATGATAAATGACCGTCAAAGTGATAAATTTTCTTTTCGCGGCACTACCACCGCCACTACCACCACCACCGCTACCGTCATTACGGTGTCCAGACGGGGATCCCTGATGGATAAGGAAGTGAAGGATGTGTCACCATCGCGATGCGTCGTCATATCGACGGCGGCGACGGTGTCGGCGGTCGGTTCAGATGTGGTTCGTGATTCCCCGCTCTAGGAAGTGGCAACGCTGGTGCGGCGGGTAGCTGCGGCTGAGGATCATTAATTAATTCTTTCAGGACTGAGTTACAACCGAACGCTGCAACTGCATTGCGTACGTCGTCGGAGATCGAGCGACAAACGAGATCCAAACGAAACACCGCACACGGGGAACCTTCTTCGCGTGATCGAGAATTAGTAATTTCATTTCGTATGGCAAAACGAGGACGAGGCCCACGAAGGGAACGAGCCGACGCAGGGTTGGAACGATGGTGGCTGCATTACCAATGATTCATACCACATCCATCTTGCCTTCGTCGGACGCCTCGTCGTCGGAGAGAGCGAGCGATGAGCGATGAGTGGAGATTAACTATCGGAAACCTTCAAGCGAATGGCCGTAATGACATGCGCCCGCGCTAATGCCGCCAGCTCGTCACCAGGTCGGGTGGGAATCATCGGGAAAGCAATTGGGTTTTGTCCGGATGACGTGCCCGCACGGTGGGTTGCGCTGTGAATCGGAGGGACAGAATCGAATTTCGGGAATAGAGTTCTGTTTGACAAGTATAATACAAACTTAAACGAAGTGTATGGCGAAAGACTAAAGGCCTTGATACAAATACTAATGAAGGTGGTCTTAAGTGAATTTTTCTTAAATTTTCTTTTCGTTTTCCATGCTCTTCTTTTCCGGTCCCATGTCTCGCTCACATTACACTATGCTCGCATTCGAACGTCGCATTGAAGAGTCCCATGTTCTTCTTATGCTTTTCTCCACCAAAAATTATTCTACTTTTTCCGAACCCCCTTTTTTTCCCGGTGATGGAACGTTGCGATGGTCTGTTTTTTACACCCCTCTCTCTCCTACCTCCCTGCTGTCCCCCTTGCCGCGTACCGCGTTGAACTATGCTTCCTGTTTGCCAGGTGAGATCGTTCGCCTGAGATATATGTATGCTTCAAGACGTCGGGCCACGTCGAGTCGAGCCCGCGAAGAAAACCGCCCGCTTCATCTAATGTAGTGCGCACTGGTACAGGCAGAGTTCACAGACTCCGGCACGCCGGTGTGAAGCATCCCTCGCCGCACCCTCCCGAGCACCGATCGTTTCCCCCGCCCCTATCCTGCGCACAATCGCTAAACTCCTTCAGCGCCTCGAGATCTCCGTTTTCTTCCTTTTCTTTTTTTCCTTTTTGTTGCCTTGCTCCACACCACCAAACCCCATCTCTTTCCCCTCTTCCTACCCACACAACCTTTACGTTTACCGATCGCCGTCACTCGGTGTGATGATTAATCAGATACGCCAGAACTAATTCGAACAAATTACCGATCCGCCGATCGGTGGCCGCGATGGCGGGACGGCCGCTTGTGGGTTCCCCCGGCGGGAGGAGGGAAGGGGTGGGGCACGGTCATGGGTTGAGTTTTTCGAGGTTCAACCATTCGTCGATCGAAACCGAAGGTCCGCGCTCCAATTCAAATGAGGAATCCGGAACCGGTTTCGATTGATAAGGGAAGCTTTTAGTTCGCCCTGTTTTTTTTTTTTTTTTTTGCACAAAATGAGTTTGGTCAATCGGCCGGCCGATGTGCCAGCAGACTCGCCGTCCCGTCCGTCCCGAGGCCGTCCTCGACCGATGGAACGGTACCGTGAACCCAATACACTCGCCCGGCCCGTGACCTTATCTAATCGAGCTAGCCCATCGATCGGCCGGATAACGGATAGCTCCACACTAGCGGGGATCGGGAATGGTAGTAATTATCGCGCCTTTGCCCTACATCAAACGGATCCCCTTCGGTACGATAAAGGATCAAACGCTGGCGTTTGCTATTGCACGGGCAACAGGATTCCTGTGAGATAATTAAAAATGGATTCGGGAAATGATTAGTGCACAAAGAGGAAGGTTGATTTGAAGCGTACTTTATGTGCTGCATGCATTTATGCGTTTTTGTAAAAGCTACCCAAAATGAGCTTAAGCTTAATGAAGCATTAAGCCATCGTTCTCCCATGCGTCAATGATTGTACATAAAATAAGAGACAGAAGGTGTATCAGAACTCTCTCGACATATCAAAGTGAGCGGAGTAATCATACCAAATTGGACACTTTCCCCTCGAAAACATATCACCACCTAGCATTACCTGGCACATCGCTCAGAAATCGACACAAGTTTAAATAGAAGGCATTGATTGGGCTACGACCTTAAACCCTAAAAGTTGTACAGAATCTGCAAGAAAACGTACTTATAAGCAGTTTACCATATCTGCGCAGAGATTTCACGATCAGAAACTTAGTGAAAAAAAAAAAAAAATGGCACGAAGAAAGATCCATAGCAGTTGGAGTGACAACGGCGAACGTCTAAATTGTTATCGATCAAATACTATCCAGGATATTGGTGCGATCAAAGAGAATTGTGCCATTCTTCTGTAGACACCTGTCTAGAAATCGACTCGACTTCAAGCGTTATTATAATAATGCGGATGCGGGCCCCTACCGAGGATCCGAGGCAGGACTTAAACATTCATCCCCATTCGGGAGAGATGCTTCGTGCGATAAGTGCGTACCGTGGATCAGCCATTTGCAAAATTGAAGAGGGAAACAAAAAAAAAACGTCAATGACGACTCGATCCACGCTCCCAGAAAGGTACCACCGACCTGCGTTCTAGACAGCGTGTCTAAGGCGACGGAATTTCGAGATAAACATCCCGCGAGACACAGCAATCCGCCGCGCGAATGCTCCAGGAGTTCTCCAGGAACCTTGCGTGAGGCTGCAAACATTGACGCTGCCAGGGGAAGACGTTGGGTTTTTGGAAGATTGAAGAAGCAGAAGAAGAAGAAAAAAAACACATCCCACTATTTTCCACAAGCGGTCGGGAATGTAAATCCCACCACCACCGCCGCCGCCGTCGCCGCCAACTTTAACGAGCATTACGGTTGCTTCTACTACTTCTTTCCTCTCTCTCTCGTTCCCTGTTATTTCTTTTTGGGGAACCGTTTTCGGGTCAGTACCGTGCTCGGTGATGAAGCTGTCCCGGGAACGCGGGATTTAATAGATGCGCGGCCGCATTAGCAGGAAATTTGATGGGTTAATTTACGTTATTTATTATTTCACGAACTGCGCCGTGCGCCCTTCGTCCACATCGCCACGCCGCCGCGGCCAGAGCGCGGGCAGAGGGCAAAGGGTAGCCGTTTTGCCGTTGTTCGGTTGCTTCAAACTACGTTCGTCTTACCGTTTGCATCATGCCACACTGCTCCCCATCTTGGTGCGTCTACGGGGATTGTTTTTTTTTTCTATTTTTTCCTTCATTTCACTCCCAAACGCGGTAAGCGTAAGCTGAACGATAAATTAACCCATTACCCCACCGGTACCGGAACGTCTGGGCTGGTTTTGAGTGGAGCGGATGGTCGGAGTCGAGCCGTTTAACGATCGAAATTCCACCTCCAACACCTTGAGCAGGCGGGGAACGGTCTGCTGGATCGGGGAGCGGATGAAGTTGAATTCGGTACCGGACAAATCATCCAACGCGCGTTGCGATGTTGAAAAGTGAGCGTAAAGTTCGACCTCGACCTGCGCGGGCATCCATTGGACAACGGAAGCCGTCAGAAAACACTTGTCACCGGAGAGACGACTGGAGAGACATTACGAGCAGCAATTTGGAGCAATCTTCATCTTGGTGCAGGTCATCGCAAGTAGGAACATATTGCCACGGCCGGTCCCCAATGGGGGGATGATAACTCCAATTGAAGGGCGCACGAGTGACAACAAGGGCAATAGAGTAGAACAATGAAGAACTCGCCGAGGACACCTTCCACACCGAGCGCGCGTACCGCCAGCTTTTCCACTTGACGTACACACACACAGTCAGAAGATTCGTTCCAGCCGGGAGAACACTCTCTTCGGAACGTAGAGCCGCACTCTTTCGGGCCCCCTTTTTCGTGCCCCGAGGACTTTCCCCACATTCCGCGTGGCCCGGCGCCACTTCCAGAGGACTTTCGTACTAACTAGCTGCCTGGCCTGGCCTGGCCCGGCTGACTGACTTACTACCTAACTGGCTCGGTGTGTGCGGGGAGTCCATTTCGGGTGGCCAGAACCCAGGGACACAGCCGCACTCTCTGTCTTTCGAACATTTTCCAACCACCGTCCGCACGAGCCCCTACGGGTACAAAAACTACAAAGCATTTTCCGTCACTTTCGCCGACGGCCCTTCTGGGAGCATATGTGTGTTAGAGGTGATGACTGCGTTTCCACCCTACTTGGCACTTACTCTCCGTCGCATCCTCCGGCGGTCTGTGACGCCGTGACGGAAGCACTCCCTCCGTGGTGGGGGGAGAGAAAGTGAGCGGCAGAAGTTTTGGGTGAGAAGAAAAACAGAGCAAATCCCGGGGAAATAAGGAAAGCGCTTTGTTGTCGACGACGACGACGACGATGACGGCGGCTGGCTGGTTGGCCTGGTGGGGGTGGGGGGGGGGGGGGGATGTGCCGCATGTAATCATGTGAGTGTGCTCGCAACACTTGCCACCGTTGCCGTCTTTATTGTGCGGAGGAAAGTTGTTTCGCACACGGTTGAGCCTTTTGAACCCCCTGGAAAACCCTCGGGCGCCAGGTGTGGGAAGCAGTTTTCCCGAAAGAACAAGCCACGCTTAAGCTTAAAGCGTCTCGTGCGATTGCGTAAGCAACGTGCAACATGAAAACTTTTCGTAGGCCATCGAAGCATCGCTTACTTCGTTATAATAGTTAATTGTTTTTGAATTGTATAGGATATAGGATTACGTGTATGTGTATGCAACCCTCCTCGACTCATGAATGGGAAAAGAGGAACAGAAAAAGTTCTGTAAGGAGAAGGTCATAAAAGAAACGCATGCTCTTACGGCCTTAGTTACCGAGGATGGCATGGAGTTTCTGATGATCAGTCCCTTTAGCCATGAATCATGTTTTCTAAACCCTCAACAATCAAGTTACATTCCTTACGTATACTAACTTTGATGAATTGAAGAAAATGTAGTCACTAAATAATTATTACAATGCATACATCTCTCAAGACAAATTTCGAAGAGTAAATAAAAAATTCGACTTCCTTCTGTTCTTTACGGTTCTTGATCTCTGGGAGCAAGAAAAACACGACCCCAAACCTACACCATAGCAACAGAAACCTTCCCAGAGGGGGTGGGAGATGGAAGTATGCCACGAGCATCCATCCCACGTCCAGACAATATTACGGTTCGTCAAATTTAAATACCAACATTGCGGAGCTTGTAGCATATTTGTTTTGTTTTGTTTTTTTCTCGCTGTTGTTCCTCTGCCCCGCCAGCGTCGAAACAAAGGAGCGTAGCGAGCGTTGGCCGGCCCCGGGCAACTGCACTCCCGGCCCTCTACCGAACCCCGGCCAGATCCACCCACTGGTCAACATAATCTAATTAGATTGGTTAGTTTCATCCGTTTTCGTCCGTGGCCAGCGGTAGAGTACAACCGCCACAGTCAGCAGCAGCATCATCCTCCTGTTGGCTACTGCTTTACCCTCCGCACCTCTCCGTGCCGGCCGTCCGAGTTCCGAGTGAATGAAAAATGCCGTCGGCAAAACATTTGCCGTTCCGTTTCACCGTTTTTTTTTTTGTCTTCGCCGAGGAAAGCGAAGGGCAGCGGAAGGACGGCCGGTGGCCAGAGTACGGGTGGGTGGTTGGTGGGTAGTAATTTACTGGGGCTTGTAGTGATTGTTTTGTGAAACGGTACGCCAAGTAGTTCCCGGATCGGCACAGTTCCCCCGTCTCTAGACACTGGTTTTAGAACAACCTTAAAGCTTTGTCTTGCTCGCGGCAAAAACATAACTTCATAATCGGGCTTTAATGTACCCGTGGGGGTGGAAGGAGCGCAC
>JAOEFI010000004.1:32851795-32871390 GCA_034621735.1 Anopheles plumbeus | reverse complement strand
CGTGTTTCCGTTTATCTAAATATTTGCTCACTCAATCAAACCAATCTTCACGAGTTTACACGAAACATAAGCCGGCTGCAGGACTTCCGGGCGGCCGCTCGGTGGCAGCCGGGCAGCGGAAAAACCCAAAGGCAATGACGGCGTAGATGTCCTGCTCCGCGAAGTACAGCCAGACGTTCGAGAGACGAAGACGCCCGGTGGAAGGGACAGCCCGAACCACCCGGAGACCGTACGAGCGCGCCACTGTGTCTAAATCTGATTTATATTTACCTCTTTGCTGTTATCTAATACTTTAAAATGTTTCTTTTGCCAGGGTCTGCGAGACGGCGGCCACGATTTTTCCTCCCAATTTCCCAACGCGATTTCCCAAGGGTACCGTATACCGGAAGGATAAAACTCGTCCCCGGGTGGACGATGGCGCGAGTCCGTACTGACGCTGGCTTCCGACGTCTCCGTCGTCGTCGTCGTCGGACGGAGACGGAGGAGTTTAAAACGGTGCCACGCTGGAAACCCCATTTTCCAGTGCGCCCACATTTTACTGCGGAGGCGGTGGCAAACTCGCCCTGTATGTAAACCAGTGTGTGTGTGTGTGTGTGTGTGTTTGGCTTTATTTGTTGAACTTATCTTTATTGACAGTCATATTTCGTGGAATTCATGCCCGGGACGAAAACCGGAAGGAAAACTGATATCAACGTAAGCGGCAGCGAGGGAATAGGGCTGGCAGCCTACAACAACAACAACCCACGATGGACACCACGTGCCTCGGATGGCACAGAAGGCGTCTGCGGAGTTTTGCAGGATAATGTTGCTCGAGGGGCGAGAGCGCGCTGGAACGGTTGGACAAGTTTTTTAAAGGTGAAAAAATGCTTTGCAAACAGAAGCCAGTGGGCAAATTAACTACTTTTCAGTGTACTTACACTTTGTGACATCTAACACGACTTTCGAAGAATCCAACAAGTTACGGAGAACATTGTTTCAACTAATTTGAGAATAGAACGCAACAGTTGTATGCATCTAGAGAGAATGTTTCATAATAGAAAGGCACACAGTAGTGTGCGTCTTTCGCGAAAAGCTGCCGTAAGTTGTTATGAGTTCTATTAAACTTATTAGATCACAACATACATCGTAGAGGATGATTGAAACGCAATCGCATTACTTAAAGCTTACATAATGCTAGACTAACATTATTCATAGTTATTCAGAGTATAGGCATGCAAGTCTCGAACATTGCCATGTGTTGAGTTTGGATATTTGGTTCCGGATAAATTCCGGGTTCATTGAGATGGTTCCTCAAGTTGAGTAGTGTTAACACCGTGTAACCCGTTTTGTCTCTCTTCTCCTCTGTGAAGTAATGCGTTTTCTCAGCCTCGATCTAAAAACATTTCCAATATGTTCCCGCACGATTTAAGACAATTTCCACCATTTGAGATACTTCAACTGGAGGCGATCGTAAAAGGCCAATCATCGAGATGGAAGCGATGGAACCATCCTTCTCCGTTCACTCGAAACCCGAAAGTCGAAACGCGTCGGAACTATAAATTACCGATAACGCTTATGTTTTAATTGGATACTTTGCTCGGCGCGAACCCCTTTTTCGCGGGGATCTCCCGAACCGGCGCGGGAAAAGCTCCCCTCCCCCGGGAATGACTCTCTCGCTCTCGCTCTCTCCACTCGCTCTCCACCATTTTCCAGCGGACATATTCTAACGGACTAGGCGACCGGGACCTGCCGTACGGGTTCCGCGGGTCAAATCAATAATTCACTTTGGGTACGGTATACATAAATTAACCATCGCCACGCAACGTGGCCAACCGTGTGCGACGAAGCCGAAGGGGGCGGGAGTACAATTTATTGCCTCAATTATGCGGCCGTACCGGCGCTGGTCAAATTCTTCGCGTGTGTGGTTCGCGCATACCGGCTCCGGCCGCCGGTCGCTCGTGAGTTCAAACCACAGCTGCCCTTTTCCCGCAGCTCCTAAGCAGCGAATCCTTGTCCGGTTTTGTGCAGAATCCTTTCTACCACCGGCGCGAATACAGCGCGGCCCTCGTACCGGTGGCCATTTGAATGCCGTGGCGCGCCGCTCGTACGCGGGTCGACGTAATAAATTAATATGATCGTCGTTCAATTGCACCTTGCACCGCGGCGAGAGGGTGCACAGGTTTGGTTTGCTCTGGTGCCTTTCCGAAGTGCCGACCGACGATGCTGCGCCATTATTCTGTGAACCCGCCCCATGCTGCTGTGCTTTCGCTTCGCCCATCGAAAGCTGACTTCGGCCGCAGCGGAACATGCCAACCGAGCCAGTAGCAGCACATGAGCAACATTGTTGGACGGCTCCCTCTTGTTCATTTTCTCTCTCTTTTCTCTCTCGCCGAAAGTCAACATACTAATTTATGTACGGTCCCCCGTACACTGCCCTACCCGAGGCCCGGACGGAACTACTGAATTGGCTTTGTGTTGTGGGTTTGGTTCGTGGAAAAGTAAACACCGTTCACACATTCTGGCAACGAAATCCAGAACCAGTACTCCGGGACTACGGGACGACCATCGAACTGCTCCCGGACGGCTCGTGAATGCGACGGCTATCCTTGCCGGGCGAGGACCCTCTGCCGGAAATGTAAAAGGTGCAATAGTGCCACTAAACAAATAGCCGGTCACATTCCGGTTGGTGGCCGAGGCGAATACGATTCGTTACAAAATAAAATCCTGCTTGTTTTAGAGAAAGAACAATCTACTACAAAATAATGGAATGTAGTTCATTATTTGCTACTAATTATTTCTTAGTTATAGAACAATTAAAATTAAAATAAGTTATTAGGGATATAAACCTATGATTTCAGACAGCGGAAAAAGGTTGAATACCTTTTTGTAGTACGCATAAAACACCACCGAGGGTTATTCGACTGGAACTTTATCGTACTCTTGTCGCGGAAAGAAAATCTTACTGAGAGGAAGGAGACATGTTCCACAGTTCAATTCGAATTGTCGGCTACAAAAACACTGTATCCTTTCAACGGCAACGGTTCTTCCGAAATGACTAGTTGCCCTTCCTATAGAAGCAGTAAATTTATTTCGTTTATCTCAGCTGCAACCCGACCAGTGTTTGGAAAACAAACAGGCTTTCCCTCGGCACCCAGTCGGTGCGACGTATGATTTCAAGGACATTTCCGGAAGTCCATCGCAATTCTTGTTTTTCTTGCGAATCGATACGTTTGCAAGCCCTCATTGCATCTCTATGAAGAGAACATACATAAATGGATTGGTGATTCCAGTGGTGCACATCCTTTTCCTGCAAACCTTCAAAGGTTCTGCCTATTTCAACCCCAGAACAACAGCAGAATTACACAGAGTTTTTCTCTGATTGTTTGTACCATACACACGCTTGAAGGCGTGTTCATTCGAATGTGTGTATCTAATTTATATTGGATTGTACGCACAAATACAACGTCCAACAAAATTGTAACGAGTGCATTCCATTAATACCGAATGATATTGAGTTGATGTAGTAATAGTATAGATAGTAGTTGTCCCTGATCGAAGGTCTACTTTTTCCACTTTTTTGCACATCTTTGACGTAGGCATATGTGCGTCTAATACTAATACTTGGACAGCAAACTGTAACCGCAAGTGACTCCTACGATCGGCGATCCTAGGCCTTCGACATAAAGCCAGCATATTTACAACATCAATTGACGCAATTTGTACTATCTCTGTCAACATTATTCACCGTTTTCCGGGAGTGCTGCTGTGGAATTAGTATGTGCCATCCTCTGCGGAGCCAATATAGCAACAGGATCAGGGTAGCAGCCCCAAAGGATATCCGTCCTGAGATAGCACTGAACGAACGGTAATCGATGGAAGTCGGCATAATGTTGCATGTTTACGGTCGGAAATGCTCGACATGCGGCGATACAATCTCAAATCGGTGCTGGCCTAGGTTTCCTTTTTCTGCTCCTGCCCAAGTTGTACATCGTATGAAGTTATCAAAAGAATTGTTTGTGAACAACGCATCCAAGTGCCTGTTTATTATGGCCAGTTCGTTCGAAAATGGAGACGCCCAGTCTTTCATGTTTAGTTATACATCGGTTGCCTAATTGCGTCCTCATCGGGATTTTATGCTATGTGTTTGTGTGTATATTGTTTACATTATAACCGTTATATTCTGTACGTAAACAAGGCGGACAATTCCACTCAATATTATCTCCGCCCTTATTCACTAAAGCACTCATGTTCAATCCCGTAGCGCGCCGCCGCCGGAATGCTCCAACGAACTTGTACAACGAAGAAGAGCCAAGGCTCGACATAGGTGACACTTAAAATGGCATATAATTAGGCCAGCTGCAGCTAATTAGCAACGGTATCACTTCTTGGCGTCGCGTTGAAGCAATTGAAGTAGCTTCTAACTCAATATTCTCTTCCTTTATTTTCCTGTTCGGTTTTGTTTGGTTCAAATCCGACGAGGAAATAATAACTCCAAAGCCCTTTAAAACATCATCCACTCGCCCATCGCTTGTCGGGACGAATGTCATCCTTCGTCGAGCGTCTGCCAAACGGGCACTAGACCGTGTCCAAGTTCTTCACTTCGTTATGCCATCGGTCAAAATAGCGCGTAACGGAAGCGCCACAGAGCGTCGCCGGGTGCGCGTGTGCACTTACGGTTCGTTTGATGTTATTCATATCAATTTTGTAATTATAAACACTCGCCATTAACCGGGGGTTGGTGGTGGAGGGGGAAAGGGGGTTCAGCAGTAGCACGAGTGGCACTAATTAGTTCTGGTGCGACACCTTCTGCGAGCCTTCGACGGGCTTTGTTTTGGACCACTCTCTGTTCCGTTTGCAAACGGTTCGCCACAAATCAACCACTCCAACCGGAAGAGCTTGGACTACTAATTGGACCCTTCAGCCTTTGGCCCGCCTGGCAGCCAGGGTGCAGGTCACCAGAACGGGGGGGGGAGGGGGCAGGGAAAAATTTTCTCCGTGCGACTAGGCCGCTCGAGTTTGTCTACTCCAGTTGGGGCAATGGCTCACCTCAATTTGCCTCAGCTCGTTCAAAGAACTTCTCCACTCCAAACGTCATGGCCTGTGGTGGGCCACAAACACCAGCAGCAGCCCGAGCAGCATTAAAAGCCAATGTCACTAAATTGCCGCCCTGTTATACCATTAATTATGTGCACTTTTCCCATCAGTGCAGTGATTCGTAATTTTTAAACGCAGTTTTTTTTTTTTTTTTGCAACCGAGTGGAAGGAGTTTGCAGGGTTTTGGCTCTCTGCTGTGACCGTTATGGCCACGAAACGGTCGGGCAGTGGGAACGGGGAAAGGATTGCAGGTGACTTGTGGTCCACGCACGCATGCCAAGTCGCACAAAGTGCACAGTGGAACAGCACCCGGACGATAACGGAACAAAACAAGTGAAGAACTAAGTTAGGTTAGGACTTTCCTTAACGATTTATTGGAACGAATAAAAGTAAATGACATCTTAGTCATTAACTTATGTGCAGGACTCTGTGCCATTTTAAATGCAAATCACATTTAGAGATGCTTTACAGTTGTTATCGTCCCCGAATGATGAACATTATATTAGGCGTCGTTGCTGTTACTTCTTGGACTTTTTATAAAGAGAACTATTAATCCTTCGCTTACCTAAAAGCGTCTCGTTGTGCAATGTGTGTGTGTGTGTGTACGAAGAAATAAAAAATCATGAAAGCCCTACGGAGGGGCCATTAAAACTGGTACACCGAAGGCGGGGCATAAATATAAAGTGAAAGACAAAACTGACCTTTCATAGGAGCACAGCACCCCGTGGGTAAGGAAGCGGGAGTATCAGTGTAGTAGGGAACGAGTTCCAACATATCCTGGCCGGGGTACAATTAACGGTTGTTAACACGTAACAAACCCTGAACTCAATTAAACAGTTTTCGTGACGTTCGGGGCCCTCGTCAACGCCCGCCTGCTCGGCTTTGTTCCACTGACGGGTGACACCGGTTTGCAATGTCCTCACGGGGTCCTCACTTTCCCGGCTGTCCTTGGGCCACGTGCTACTTAAGAATGCACGCGAATGCGCCCGTCTGCAGCCGTGCGATGGGTGCGAATGCCTTACAGATGGCAACACCACCACCACAATAATGGTGCAGAGAGTGGAAAATGCGATTTCTTTCATCTTTTCTATCCACCTTTTTTTCCCCCCGGTTATCCCCGGCGTCGGAGAATTACACGAGTGCACTTGCACTCATCGCTGCACCGCCACGACAAGTGGGTGCCGGGAAATAATCAACTTGCATCATACGCTCTGTCGCCTACGTTTGTGCCGAGGCTTTCGGGCGTTCCTGTTTACGGTCTCGGGCCAACAACAAACAAACAAACAAACAAGGAACAAACAAGGAGGACCACCCATAATCTTGTGTCCAATTAATATTTCATTCCAACGAATAGGATGCGCTTGCATGACTTTCGGCTTTATGCATGAAGCCGTTGTGGAGGACGGTTGTGTTATTCTCGCGTGCACCAAGCACATGACTTTTCGAAACTAATTAGCCCACTTCAAAATTTGAGCTTTTCTTTAGAAACATTGAAGATCATCTTAAGAAACATGAAACCAAACAAAGCAATGGGAACTGTAGAATGATTTCATGTAAGAGACATATAATTATTTTACTCTACATAAACTAGCAGCAATTAACATTAAATAAATACAAACATTCATTTAATAATAAGTTTTACATTCTCTTTGGAGAAGCGGTACTTTAATTGTTGAAAAGTGGTTCTTGAAGTTATCAATCTGTCGTAACAATAACATTGATCACGATCATCAACGAAAGGCAAAATAAAATGTAGAGTGTACAGAGATTACTCCCTCGAACTCCCTCCCTGGCAAAACCTGCTCTACATAAATGCTTTTATTTATTTGATAAAATTTCAACTGCCTGCATCCAAGAGAAGACAGCTCCGCTCAAGGCAAAAGAAAATCCTTTCCTTTTTTCCAGGTTGATGAGCATCCTTTTGATGACAACAATAAAACTAAAAACTGTAACAATTCGTTGCACCGACCGATCGCAGCGTTTCTTATCCCTAACGCAACTAGAACACACTGCTTTCCACAAACACTAGGGACCCAATGGACCTAAAGACATTAAACAAACACCAATCAATCCACACAAACCCGCGGGCACTAGGTTTCGGGTTTTTGCTTGGGTGCCATATTCCCAAACAATCCTTGCGAACACACATCCCCGTTTTGCTTGCCGCCAACGAAAGGAAGCGGAAACAGAAAGAAGCGAACTGTCAGCGAAAGAAATACGTTCCCGAAACACTGTTCTGCCAAGGTGGTGGTGGTACATTTTCCTAATTTCAATCGTCATCATGGCCGGAGGCCAGAACATATACGCCCAATGGCGAATCGAGCCGAAGAAACGCCACTTTGCTTTTGCCAACTACGGCTGGGAAATTTGTCCGAGCCACTGTTTTGATGGGCTGCAGTTACAGACGATTTGTTGCCCCTGCCCAGTCCCTTTGTTTCCCTTTGCCCGAGGGCACAAATTAGGAGTGGTGCGATTAGAACCAAAACAAACATCCATACTCTGGCGGTGGTGGGAGAGTATGCTGCGGGCGCTTCCAGGATACGGACGGGGTCTCATTCATTCCATTCCAACGATAGGACATTTGGGTGCGGTGGTGCAACGGGACCGCGTTGGGGGGAAGCAGTGTTTCGCCAAAGTTATGAGAAGCAAAGTGGACCTGCTCCTGAAAGGCCGGAACACGCACGGTCGCTACTCCTTTGCGCCATTGCGATCCATTTGCTCACCCACCGGCCGGGGGAAGGATTTGTTTTGCAAAACAGAAACACACACACACACACACATGTTGTTCTCAATGCCGATGGTGTCTTACGGGGATGCAGAGCACATCTTCCAGTCATTGGGAAATCTGTTTAGTTCCGCCTCAATGCATATGCAGTGCAGGAAAAACATTCCATCCCGTGCGCTTCCGGAATCCATCCGGAATGCTTCCGAAGGTTGCCATAGACAGAAAAAAATCTACACACACACGGCAGAAGTACTTAAATAAAATAATAAAACCAAACCCGACTAATGGACCCAGGACTTGCTTTCAAACACACACGGCACAAAGTGGACGTCGTCGTCTTGGCCCAAAATTTACTGACGCTCGTCCGTCCCGTGCTTTTCTGCCGAAGAAGAAGGGCGCCTTTTCAACCAGGGGCCACCGGGCAGAGTGGGGGTTGGGGAACATCGAAAACATGCACATAAGTGGGGGCGGCGCCGCCGTACGTGCTAAACTGTAATCGTATTATCATTTGCAAGATTGAGCGAATCTTCACGATTAGCCTGAAAGCCCTTTTTGGGAAATCGTTTCCGGGAGTGTGAAAGGGCAGGTGAAGCACACCGTTCCATCTCTTTCGAGGAAGCTTCCAGTTCGTTAGTTCCGATCCTCAGTCACGTCTTCCAAATGCCTTTTTTTTTCTTTTAATTTCTTGGTGTGTTCCACACATGTGTTTTTACCAAATTTCAACAAAATTGTTTAGTTAGTCAAACTGAAAATAATGTTTCTGTGTTATAGCACGAAAGTACAAGCTGGGTTCTTTTGGCGTGTTGTTAACTATGAAGCTGTTTTTGATGGTTTTTTTTTTTTTTTTCAAAGTGCTATTAATTCCCAACTAACACAACTTCGGTTAGATGAAATTCTAAATTTGAACACTTGACTGACGTAGGATGCCAGAGCGAGGGTTCGGTAACGGACGGGGAGTAGTGGAAAGGCATTCCGCGTTGAAAAACAATTAAGAAAGTTTCCCAACACTTAGAAAATTAGATATGTTTTACAATCAATTTTACTAAATGATGTAACAATAGACTTATCAAATGGCCTATACATTCGGAAGGTTCTAGGGAATCCAAAAACCAACAATAGTTATTTTCCGTACCTGCTGAGGCTCCCAAAAAAACACATACCCTAACGGCACTGCTGCTCAGTTGTGCGGAGTAAATATACTATAATGCAAATCACCGCTCATGATCAGCTAACTGCCGCGCGGTTTCCGTAGCTATTTCCGGTTACAATTGCGCCGACAGTCGCCGGAACTGTTGGGCGTCGGGGTGGGAGTTTCGTTGCGCTTGGCATGGCTTCCATCACCCCATTCCGGCGTGTGGAGCTTCTCGTGCGAACGAACGAACGAAGGACAGTCCTTCGCCAAGGAGTTGCACAATATAGATGCACTCAACACTAGACCTACCAGGGGGTCAATACGGACCCCGGATGATAGGAATGAAAATAAAATGTATACATAACGTTCGCTTAGAAAGACTAAGAGAAAAGTGTCTTATCCAGTATGAAGATTATAAATGTTATATGCAAACGCTTTTTAGATAGTATTGTCAATTGAAGACGCTTCTGCCACTCTAGGGTTACGAGGTACATTCTTACGCACCCGTGGAACGATTGGGAACGATTGGCACCTGTAACCAGAACATCCACAGGTCCGAAGACGTACAAACACACACAGCCAACGGTTGTCATAAATCACGCGACCTGTGACATGTAAGTACCGGCAACACACGGTACTGCCGGTGTTGCGCGGAAAAAGGCGGCACCCAAACAGCCCCCGGCCGGAAAAGCGACATTTAAAGGTTCCCTAACGGTGTAAACCTTTGCCATCCCTTCGGCTTGGCTAATGGTGGCTTTCCTCCGGTGTGGAAAACGTACCACGTCCCATTTCTTGAAGAAACGCGAGTATACCCACCCGGAGTTCATTGCGGCACACACACTCCCACGATCCCACGGCCCTCGGCTCCCACACACATGTCACTTCCGCCCCGCAGGCCATCGTAAAACCGAACGGGGTGTTGGAAATAATGGTCGCGCTTTTGAACTATTTGCGGTATTTGCCTCCAAACGACTACATCGGCACACCACCACCACCGTTTGCGATTGCCCACTCCTGCAAGATGCAATCCTTTCTCGTCCTGTCAACCCAGCTTTTCACCTTCTGGATCGACAAAACGTAAAGTGTGTAGAAAGTGCTTAAAAATGTTCGCGACGCGACCGCCAGGACCCGCGATCCCGTTTTAGTGCGCGGAACAGGAAGCGGTAAATATGAAAATGCTTTCCCTTTTTTCTCTCCTTCTCTCTCCATCTCTCTCGGGTGGTCCACCACTACAAAGCGGCGTGATCTTGGGACGGAAAAAAAAAAACAGCAAGCAAGGAACGGACGCGAGGATAAAAGGGAAGATTTTATGGGTGTTTATCCGCATAATGTGGAAGTCGTGTGAAGTAGGAAATCCTTCCCCAGTACCCCACACGGGGGAGATATACACCTTGCCTACCTTTCCTTTGCGCTACACGCTGGCCCAAAACTTCCGTAGTTCATTTTTGTAGGGTTGTTTTTCAAGTCAAACAGAGTAAAAAGGAGCCCAGTTCACGTGGCTTTTTGTCACGAAAAGGCACTTCAAACGAAAGGGAAAACTTTTGCGATACCAATGGCACAGACCACCTCACGGAAGAAGAATTGTGCCCAGAAGAAACGCAAGTATATACCACTATTGTTTAGTTCACGTTTTAGCAATTTTGCTTCAACTCGTCACTAGGTTTAGTAATGTTTTAATATTGCCCAAAAATATTTTCCAAGATTCTTCTTCTCTTACACATTGCATAACTAAAACAAAATCGTTTAAAAATCTGGTTGTATTTAATTGCCCTTTCTCTATGCCTTTCCATTTTCTATTTGCTGACATGCCAGCAAAAAGAGATCGTCAAAGTTACACCGCACAATTTTGTCAATAATTTAATTCATTTTAAAATCCCTAACTGTTTTCGAGAGGGGCTAAAAAAAAACCAACTCCCTGTCTGGATAGCCAACCAATGGGCAACAAATCTTTGCACATCAAAAGCTATAATTATAAATCGTTCATGATTCCATCCGGATCCCATCGCAGGTATGCTGCGCCCGGCCGCCCCGGGGCCTTACAAGCAGCATCTGCTCGGTAGCATAAATCAAATCAACTTTATTACCTCCCACAACAGGACAGCCGATGCGTCCGGGTGGCTTTGGGCTGGACGAAAAGAGAGAAGAAGAAAAACCTAACACACACACGCACCGGTACGGTTCCTGTCCGGAGGACCAGAACCAGAGGATCCGCTGGGTGATCCTTTGTTGTTATAGCACATTCCTGACCAGCAGCAGCAGAAGTGGCTGCACCTGGTCCATCAATCGCAGCGAGGCTTCCGTTGACCGAACGAAGGTCAGCTGGGATGGGATTCGGTCACCGTGCAAGTAGCCATACTCCGCCGGGCTCAGCCGGGGCAAGGATCAAGCCGGACAAGGAGCGAAAGTGGATGGAAAGGATAACCCGTCGGTTCGCCGGGCAACGAAAGCGGATTGAATTCGAGACATTTTCTAACCGTTTCCTACGGTGTCCCTTTTTTCCCGGGAACGGAAAATAATGACACTTAAGAAACGCGCACAACCTTCCTAAAACCATCTGATTCACATTTCTATTCGTAAAAAAAAAACAAATCAAACCCACGCGCACCATTCGAGGTTCGCTTTTTTTTCTTCTTCCTCCTCCAGGCGGACACACTTTCCAAACGCGCCCAACACCGCCAAGCTATTCCGGGCCACGGGAATGGGAGGGAATAATTGTCGAATTATGATGGGCACATATCAAGATTGCTGGCGCGCGTGCCGGCCGCCCCACAACACTCACAATCTCTAATTCGTCCGACCGTCCGAAGCGTCCGGGTCGATCGTGCGCTTCACCGGCCCACGGAATGCGCCCTTGCGCCCTTGCGGCCACCGCAATTTAGATACCGATCGGGGGACGCATGCTCGGCGGCTGGCAGCGGGCCAGTGCTTTCCGCGCGGGGGCCTTCATCATCCAATTAGGTCCGTTTAAAAAAAGCAGCGCCTTCGGGGAGGATCTCAATTATTCTACGCCACGATCGCGCGACTGATCGCGATAGATGAGACGTGGACGTACGGAGCGATTTATTTGTTAAACGCTTCTAGCTGATCAATCACGGCGGCGGAAGGGAAGGACCTCTGATGGAGGTGTTGTGTGTAGGGGCGAATGGCACAATTTTCGCCGCACGAAAAAGCACACGAACACATCTGCCAGCCTGCCTGGATTTCAAGGGAATTAATGTTTTCTATCGAACTTTGAGGATTCCTTTCAAACCGACGATCTACAGAACAAACCGGTGTCACAGTGAAGTGGTTCCCTGTCTCAAACCCGAGTTTATCTCTGAAGTATTGGATTAAAGCTAAGCATAGCTGGGATCGCTTGCTATTGTCGTTGTAGTAAGCTACAAACAAAACGTTTTTTGCAACATAAAGAAATTTCTGAACAATACTTTGAAAAGTTGTGTGGAACCTGATTCCGTTCTTATCCGTTCACACGTTTAATGGTTCGCTAATCCATACGAATGGCTTCGATGTAACCTTAGCAACTTCGCCGTCAGATGCACTTGTGTAATTATTTGTGTAATAAATATAAATGCAATAAAGTAGATTACAGTATTCCATCCACATCCAACAGGATTCTACATATGAAAGTTCCACAGCAATTTGTTTACGGAATCCTGTACAGGATAACTACCTGTACTCAAATCCCGATGAAACCATAAGATTCTTTCGGGCTGTTGATGTAAACTAACATTTGATGAGATTCACTTTCCGTCCGATACGTTATTGCCCATTTATAGTTCTTATTTCTCGTACGCTTGGAGCGAGGAATGGGGACGATTGGGAGATGATCGACACTTTAAAATATTCCAAGATTGTGTTCCAACACTTGCACCAAGTGTCATCTAAATCGTGAATAAACCGGGGAATCAAATTATGTCCTACTCCTATTTAAAGAAGTGTGTTTTCTCTCTCTCTCTCTCTCTCCACTGTTACAATCAAACTTTAGCGACGGTGCTTTCGCCAAATTGGGAAAACGTGAAAAGGCACACAAATACGCTCACTCAAACGTAGTTCAGTCAACCGCAGAAAGTGTCGCCGGGGGAAGAAAAAACCAACCTTACAAAAGAAAGCCTGCGGCGTGATTTTTCGTGACAGCGCATCGACGACGGCCCGCTAGTTCATTCGACAACGCCAGCGGAGGGCCAGTACGACCGAGAAGGCAACGACCGACCGTCAGCGAGCGAAAGCCACAAACATTCCATCTGTCAAGGCGCGATTACAAAAGGCACCTTCAAACCCGTCCCACAGCACAAGCCACTTGGCCTCATCCCACCCACCCGGGGCCGGCCTCTATGTTGCCATGATTGACACATGCGGTGCGAACATCAACATAAATACAGACCACGCAGTTTCCTCCGCCCTTCGCCCTCAAGATGCCGCCCAAGAGATGTCGATGTCCTTTAAAGAGGGCCCCCAGAAATGGCAATACGGGTGGGGGGAAAAAAAAAATCTGCCGGAAAAAAGTCCAACAGTCAGACGAAGGGAACATGCAGACACCCAAACGTCAAACTTGTCAGCTCAACCACTCGAGGGGTCGAGGGGAAAACCCCCGTCTTGCTGGCCTGCTGCGATATGGCAGTCGCGTCCCGCGCGCTCCCGTGCATTAGTCTCATTACAATTTTATCCTGATTAACCTAACACCCCCCGGTGGAGCAGATGCCACAAATGAAACATTTGCAGCCCAGCGCATCCGAACAACCCTTAAGGGGCAACCCATACAGGGCGTCCTCTTCGCGCGCCGTTGCTAATATCGTGAATCGCGTGCGTCTTCTTACGCGAGCTGATTTTCCCGGGAATGCACGGAACAGTGCGCACGGAACACGCACGCAAATTAGCTCCCTCCCACCCCCGCACAACGAGATCGAAACACACCAGCACCGGGGAATTAATGGAAAGCCAGCGAGCTGAAAAACCGCGAAAATGAAGCCTCAAGTGTCGTGGCGTCGCGTGTCCTCGGCGGCGCCGGCTCGAAGCACACAACTCCCGGCGACACATTCCATCGCTGGCTGCACGCTTTGTTTGTGTTCATACGGAGGAAGAAGGCTCGAGACAACTCTCCCGGTTGCCAGCGGGGAATGGGTCGGTTGTCGGTCGGCACACTACTTGGTGCATCCTTAGCAGCCGGTCCCCTCCGGGGATCCGGGACGAAAGGGACAAACCGGGCGAATGGGGACAATTTCTTTCATACGGCACCGCATTGTTGTAAACATCGGAACGGAGTTCCTTTCTCGGCGGTAAATATTGCATGCTTATCATTAGCTACCTGGTGCGATTTTTAACTCGTAATGCGCACCGGGAGGCTTCGGAATAGGTTTCCACCAGTGACCTGTCCTTGCCTCTAGCATGGGGGACATGGGGCTGGAAAAACACAAACGTCCCCCCAACGTTACAAACAGTCGGATTAAACCAACACGGATTTAATCACTGAAATGGGTTCAATGGAGTGTTGTCATGTGCCATTGCAATTGTTACAACCACAACCACTAGGGAATCTAGCATCTAGGAGGAGTCAGCCAATTAGTGTATCTTCTGGATTTCTGGGCGACCTTCGAGGCCTCGAGCCACCCTTTTCCAACTAGCCATTTGGGGGTTCGTCTCTTGCATGGGCGATCTTTCGTTTACTGCTCTTGAGAACATTGTTGGACACTTGCAGTCTTTGTTTATGATGTTTGTATGTAAATGTTTGTGTTGAGTTATCATTCTGTTACTCTACAAACGAGTTTAGAACTACTTTTAGGTTATATTGATTCCTAATTATCATTTATTTGCTGCAGACCAAGCTGCAGTTAGTCTTGGAGCAAAATTTATTTTATAGGTACTTGTGTTTAACGATTCATCATAATTTACACTTCTGCGACATCACAAATGTATATCAAATCCCTACACTGCACCATTACCACCACCGGCAGCAGCGCCAAGGATCGATGTATTGTTGTGATGCAGCATACTTGCATGCATGGAATCCGTAATGTCCCCTCGGCTGTGTGTATCAATCTTCTCTAAGCCTGTCAAACGATCCGATCGGAAAATAATCTGCCTTTGATTTACATCAATCATCCCCGCCTCCTCCCCTCGACAGCGGCAGGGCCCGGCTAGGAAGGTGCGATGCTGATGCGTCCCTATCGGATTTTCCACCTCCCTTCCGATCCAGGGGTGGACCGGTCGCTTCTCCAATCGGCGCGCAACACCAGACGGACATCCCCCCCACAGGATATTGCGTTCGCTGACCACTCGTTTAAACCACCTAAACGAGTCATCCCAACGAATCCTTCCCTCCCTCCCTCCCTTCCCGTGTCGACCTGTTTCCCGGGGGGCTGGGAGCGGACACATTACGTTAATCGTTAGTGGATGAAATTAATGTGAGAAAAACGACATATTTCCACCCAACACACAGGAGCCGGCCCCCTCTACACCACCGGGGAAGAGGAAAAATCGAATTAAATTCATATTAGCTCTTCCAACGCAATGCCCGAGACCGGCCGACCGCAAACACAACGGCCTTTGATCGTTGCGGAAAGCGAGAGAAAAACAGGAAAAATATGAATGCAAACGGACGAAAGAATCACTCCCGTGGCTCGTTAACCTCCAGCTCGCTCGACAATCACGATTCTGATAAAGGACATAAATCAAAAACCAAAACCAGCCTCCGAACTGCTGTGGTTCGAGGAAAAAGTTGATTCAGCCAAGGAGAGAAGTGCAGCAGGCGGCGTAAGATGTGCTTTCCCATAGATCATAGCAAATTATGTGCTTATAGCGTCGTAATTGTCAACTGGAACGGTAATAGTCATCCAACTCCTGTAGTTGAAATCGCTAAATCCTGCTGAACTCGAAGCACCATTTGTTATTATTTTTTAACTTTCAACGGTTCTGTGCATCCTGAGTATAGCGCCACCTATTGGCTGGTCATATAACTGTATTGAATGAAACGGTTAAAATGACAAGCTTTCGCCTGCTGGGAACGAGCTTGCAAGTGCGGCTTCATTGTATTACCGAGCTTTTCAAACGAAAGATTGAGGAAAATGGGGCTTTCGAGCTGTTTTCGTCAAGTGTAGTGTATAGTGATAGAAATAACCAAAAAGCGGACGAAACGGAATTGGTATTATTTCAAAGGGAACCAACAGGTGGGTTAAATGAATCAAAAATACTTTTGAATACCAACCAGTTATTATTATTATTATTGATTTATCTCTGATTTGAAATTAGGGTAAAAATAATTTCTCCTACTAGCGATTGTTCCATTCCGGCTGAAGCAGCTCAAGAGCTTGTATTGCACAAATGACCAGCTTAACCTTAATCGATCTGGGCAATTAATACCACGTTCAAAAGAACCATGTATGGTTTGGTTTGGTTTGGTAGGTAGCGCGATATAAGCTTATTAACGAATAAAGGGTTTTGTGTTACCAAATAGACTAACTTCAGGCGCGAAACTCAGTCGCAGGTTGGATGTCTGGTAAACCGACTGTTCAAACCGACTGCAGTCGATTTAACGATTCTGACACACTGGGAAAGGCCTTTTGAAAGTGTTCGTGTGGTGCGAATTGCAATCTGCAGTAGTGTCTGTGGGATTAGTTCTTTTGCGTTTTTTCGGAATTTTCAACACCAGCATTCAGTGTGGCAGCGATAGCAGTACGAGCAGCAGCGAAACAAGAAGTGCGAGGCAGCCATTTGTGATACGGCTAGAAATTTTTCGTTTTCCAACCTGCAAAACAACGAAGCAAAAGCACACACCGCCTTCGCTTGCACAGTTTTCAGTTTTGTACATATTATACTTTCGCCGTTCCAACGTCATTGTGGGTCGTGCATTGCGCCGAGCGCGTGAAAAATTAGAGCGCAAATAGCAGCGCACCGTGGCGAGAAAAGGCGAACCAAAAAAGAACACCGTGAAAAAGTTGACAACCGTCGCCTTCAATTATCGCCAAAAAAGCACCTTTCCTGAGTACGTACGCATTTTGGGTATTTTTGTCTTGTCCCGTTAGAGAATTATAAGGAAAAAAAAAAACACCGCACCGTTTGGGCACTGGGTCAACCGTGAAAACCGGGCAGCGCGGCCATCGAAAGTGCAGCTAGCCATTTTCCAGCGCGTTTAGTATTTCAACTCAAAAATAAGAATCGCATTATATCGCGGCGGACGAAAGAAACACTAACTGAAAACTGCCACGACGGTCGCCGACCATCGAGTAGGCAGCATTATCCAAAAATCAGTACAAGGACACAGCCCCGCAGCAAATTGTTGCGGTAAGGATATAGTGCAAACGCCAGCAAAGGCGAAGCAAGGGGTGCGTGTGTTTTGTGCGTGCGTGCGTGCGTGTGCAATCCGGTCCTGTACTTATCTATATACATCATCTCTTTTTTTTTTCTTTCGGAAATAGGGAATACCGCCGCGTACATTTTCTAGTCCTCGGTGTCACCGTCGCGCTTTTATTTTTCGTGCGACTGTGTGTTGTAAAGATCGTGATCATCGTCACGATAGAAGGGTTTTCTTCTTGCTGGTGTTGTTCCGTGCTGTCCTGTGTGCACCTACCTGTCAGTGTGTTGGGCGCGTGTGCCAGCGTGTACGAGTGTGTGCGTGTGTGTGAGTGAGTGTGGTGTGTGCGCTAGTTTCTACTACTACTACACACGGCCGCGACGGCAGTTCGCGAGTGTCAAATCCAAAGGAGGAAAAATTCCATCACACATCCAACCTTCAACAACGCTGAAGGAAAAAACTGGATATAACGTCCGTCCATCGAAAAACTGACGGCAGCAAATGGTGAGTAGCAACAATAAAAAAGGTTAATACGCCTCTCTGGGTTTTCAGGGGAAAGGTCCACACGGTGTAATAATAACGGCCGTGCAAAAGCAATATGCCGAAAATGTAGGGCAGAGCGGTTTGTTTGCGGCCGGGAATGTTTGGAAACTGACCGTTCTCACCAAAAATCCTTCTACAAGTGGATAATTTCCGTGCTCCCCATTGCGTCCCGTGCAGGACACGTGTTGAATGACGCCGTAACATTCGATCGAGGGTGCGGTTCCCACCAAAAAGGGGGACAGGGAGCAAAGCGGATCTTCCGCATCCAGCCATCTCTTTCCGACCAATGCTTGGGTATAGAGCGCAGGGTAGCACCAGGTAACAGCAAAATGGAAGTGACGGTGCCGTGTCTAACCCATGGCCGCTGTCTTTCTAATGTTTGTCGCGACTTCATTCTGCGTCTTTCATTGTGTGATATTTTTCAACACGCCGCACGCAGTCCGTAAAATCGGATCAGCAGCAACTCTCTCGAGTGGCATACACAAACACCAAAAACCGCCGCGCGTAGCGAACGGCGCTAGAAAGCGGCAAACATCAGCAAAAGAAAATGAAGCAGCGATGATCGAACGACGACCATTTTGGTGTTGTTTTCTTCCTTTTTGAGACGGGCAAACACCTCACTCCTCGAGCCCTTCTCGCCAGCCAGCGCTCACTATCTGCGCCTTTCTGTTGTCCGGCCGCTGCTGCCAGAGGTAATGTATTTTTGTTCTTACCTTCCAATGGCCGACTTCTTTTCGCCCTCGTGTTGGAACAATTCCCCACAGCGAGTTTCAGTGGTTCTATGGCGTCGTCCTGTGTTACTAAACAACTCGCACAGAGCCAGCCGGTAGTAGTGGCAACCCTTTTCGTGCGGTAATACGTTTGACAACACAAGGCCGCTCCATCGGCCGTTTGCTAATCATGCTCCAAATCTTTTCTCGCAGCCTGCCATGTTTTTTTCCGCTCAATGGTAGAGATGCGAAAAAAGTATGGCGACTGGATCTAGCGATCGATTCGGTTCAGTGTTGCAAGTGCCAACAACCTCTGTTGTAACTGCACAAAGATGATCATTTCGTCAATCGCGCTGAGGAGGTTGTTGTTAGGAAGGAAAAGGGGCTACCTTTCAGAACACCTTTTCCGCCCCAATGATGGCGGTTGGGTGGTAATGTTCAGTTCGGCCTATGCATAGTGTAATCCCCCTGCCATTGAACCATTCTTGTACGGCACGTAACCACACGGGCGTACACACATCGGCGACACACACGGTGACCCTCCACCCATCCATCCTTTCCATTCCTCACATGGTACCCGTTTACTTAAGCAAATGTGACCGAAAACAACATGCCAACGTCGTAATCATTGTTACTATTTATATACAATCACACTCACACAGCATGACACGCCGTTCGCGATGGTTTCGTGCCGTGTTCACGAACACGTCGATTGAAACGTAAAATATGGAAAATACACGCACGTGCGCAGCGGACACGAGAATCCCTTGAAAACATGGTCGAATGGTCAAACGGTGGTGCGGAGGTAGTAGTATGTAATACGACGATAGTAAACCACCCCTGCCACTGGCCCCATCCCCCTCCGCCTGCTTTGTTGTTTTAACTTTTCAAGTTCGAGTTGGCAATGAGAATAGAACGCAAGATGATGCGTAATATGGTCCATCTCGGCGCGTCGAAAACCGCCAACCACATACATACTTGCAGCGGAATACGCATCACTAAAAAGAAAAAGAAAACAAGGGGCGCGATTAAAATGCAAGTAAACATCATGCCACACACCCTCATCCGCCACACTTTTTCTCAATCGTGTGCGGTGCAGCATATGTTGGAAAAAGGTTAAAGGTACTT
>JAOEFI010000004.1:32836096-32851695 GCA_034621735.1 Anopheles plumbeus | reverse complement strand
AATGCGCTGGATATTTCTTCTTTAAGTGACGTCCAACTGTTAAGGAAGGAGTAAAGTCTTACCTTATATCAATTGTCCATATCGGGTTAGTTTTCTTTCAATATTCTCATATCTTATGTACAAACAAATCCTTGCGCCATCTGTTTGTAGATTGTTCATATTTCCTTCTTTGCTAAGTTATCTTTTCTCACATAAGAAACATCTTACAAATTGCCGATTTTGGTTTAGTGATATACATTTCTGTTGGTAGCAAGCGTCCATTTAGGTTCCTACGTCTGATCTGCCTTTTCCGGTGGTGCGATACACCCTTTCTGCTCAAAATCTCTTTCCTTCCAACTTTCACAAATTCTTTTAGTTTTTCCACGGATCGGCTGTTCAATACATGACAACACGACACGTACATGTCAAGTCGCACACAGAAATAGGCCTCCAATGCAACGGGAGTTTGAGGGAGCTTCAGAGGGACACAGTTCTTTGTTGGGGACGAGGGAACGATACGAATGCAGACACCGCTCGGATGTTCTGTCACTTTGGAAAATTCACCTTACCTTCCTTTCCGTAGCACAGTGAAACAGTTTAGTAATAGACAACTGGATGGGATTTGTTGGATGATTCAAGGTTTCCCTGTAAGACAAATTACCTACAACAGGCTGCCGCTGAGGGGCTTTCACAATCATTTCGTTTCTTCTTACTAGACATTATATGTTCCGATGTTGGTTTGTGTTTTCGTGTAAAATATTTTAAATCTGTTCTCTCCATTTGAGATTCTTCCCGTTTTGCATGTTGTTCTTTACTTTATGTCAATTTATTTACCACTTTTGTTTTTCGTTGGACATTACAACTGTATTCAAACACAGAGCATGCATATTTCTACCAATCAAGTTTTATGTGTTTGTTTCGTTTGTTGTTTAAAAAATGATATCTTACGTTTGCAATCAATAAATTTCACATTTTTTTCCGATTTGGCTTATGATTATCTTGTGTTTTAAGAGTAGTTCATTGCTTGCGTGTTGATTTGATGGTTGGTAGTTGATGTTGATTAAAAATAATTTAGAAAACAAAATCGATCATTCCTGTATTTTTGTAGTTGCCCTGTAGGAGAACCTTTTTTCGATCCATTCTGCCACATGATTCATTACATTTTCATCAAACAGTGGTAAAAGGAGATCCAAAATGGAGCCCGGTCCGAGGCAGTTTGGGAGGAGATAGAAAATAGAGGAAAAAAAAGGGACAGATAGACTCCGGTGGTGCTTCCAACTACCTTCTTATTCTACAGCGCGCCCCAGCACCGCCTAAATCATAAAACACTAGCCTAACAGGTCTTAAATACATCAGGGCACACGGTTGCTTTTGTGTACCGAAATAAAGACAACCCAGTGGAGATCGCTCGGAGCTGGGGCGGCCACGTTCATACAATCACTATGTTGAAATACTTGAGTGCAGCTAGGAAACAACCAGGATTAGCAATCGAAAGTCGCCTAATGCATCTGTTTTTCCCGGAGTGAAAACAGTTTGTCCAAAATAACATCTACCGTCCCATCGTAGCAAAGCGCTCCGGTAGGGAAAATGGCAGAAACAACGGCGAACAGCCCATTTTTTGCTCCCGGAGCTCGACGACGGTGTTAGAGGAGTAGGTAGACGGAGGCGATGGGAATGATGATTCTTTTGCATTTGCCGTTGCGTCTGCCGGGACTGATGATGGGACTGACGATGGATTCGTTGGGGTTGTTTGTTCTGCGCTGGCCAACAACGGGCACGAAT
Organism: Anopheles plumbeus; assembly: GCA_034621735.1. NCBI lineage: Eukaryota > Metazoa > Arthropoda > Insecta > Diptera > Culicidae > Anopheles > Anopheles plumbeus. The sequence goes on along the minus strand of JAOEFI010000004.1, from coordinate 32,849,934 downwards.
TTAGTCGGTCGAAATCGAAAGGTCATAAATCAGGAAATCTATAAAATAGATGAGAAACCTGAGCGCGTTAGTTATCATGATCATCGGTGGATCCGCCGCGGGTGGCGGGCGGTGCAGTTTCAAGGAAGGGTACAAGAGATGTGTTTGTGTGTGTTGATGTTGGCGTACGTGGTTTGTGCAATTCAAGAGAGAGGTGGTGAAGGTGTCGTGCGTTGGTTGAACGAATCGATCGAGTTGAGTATGCGGGAAAGTAGACGAAAGAACGATACGGGAAAAGGTGACCACATGAAGGATAAGGGAGGCGGAGAAAAAAAAGAAAGAGAAGAAAACGAGAGAGAAAGAGAGAGAGAGAGCAGCGCATTAGATGAAACGCGGGAAATAGGGGCGTCTGGCTGTGGTTCTTTACCTCATCGTGTCCTCCCTGTAGTCAGCCGGGATGACGAACAGGTCGGGCGAGATGTCGTCCCGGAACTCGAACTTCTGGAAGGTAATCTTCGCCGACACGGTCGGCAGAATGGGGATGTCGATCTTCACCGGAAAGCCACTGGGCAGCTTTAGCGTGACAAACTCGCGCAGTTTGTTGAAGTGCTTGAACGGCGCTATCACCTCCAGCACGTTCAACAGCATGTCCACGCTCAGGGGAAAGTCTTTGCTCTGGAAATGGATATAATTAAAAAATTAAGGAATGTTGTTGATCCGCCTGGAACCAAATTCCGTTTCCATGACACTCACCATAGCTACTGTTGCTTTAAAATTCTTACTCGATTCCTTATAAACTAGCTCCCGGCCCAGGATCGGATGCTGCCCGGCCTCGGCGGAAATATACTCCTCCCAACGGACCGCAACCTTCGGCGGTGGCTGCAGCGAGGCCCGCCTAAAAATTTCCCCATTCTGATCGATCGTGCCCGGCTGTCCCGCCTGTCCGCCCTTCGTTAGCGACTCCATCAGTGCCTTGTTCTTCTGCAGATCGTCCCGGGACAGATGCTCCCGTCGCTTGCGTTGCTCCAGCGTCAGCCCGTTTATCGTGTAGAGATCGCTGTCGTACTGTCCGGCTACCGTTTCTCGTCGGTCCTCACGGAAGATCCAGCCCGATTGTGCTTTCGTAAAACTAATACCCTTCGTGGACATCTGCGCCGCGAGGATGTCGCTGGACATCAGGATGTCCACTTCGTCCTCGATTTCCAACTCCGTTTCTTCGTGGCGCACGTGTTGGTAGCAGCGACACTCGTTGTCGAGCGCTGTCAGGGAGTCCTTCGGTGAGTTTTCACCCTTGAAGATGAACGAGATGTCGCCGCGCTCCCAGCGCATGTCGGAAAAGTCGACCAGCGTCGTGTCGAGCCGTATCGAGCATCCGGACTTGTGGATTTTACACACGTCCGAGGGTAGTATTCGCGAGATCAGCGGCACCCAAGAATGGAAGTCCCACTTGAGTTCCATGTAAAAGTCACCCATCTGCTTCAGGGCCGTGACCAGGTTCGGGCGCCGCTGTTCCAGCTGCTCGCGCGCCTGCTGCTTCAGTTTGCGCAGCAGTGAACTGACTGTGAGGCGGGATAGTGGCGAAGTTTAAAACAATGGTTAGTCATACATTTAAAAAAAACTGTAGATTCGTGAAACCACTCACTTATTATACGATCTCCGTACGAGATCGCTTCGGCTAGCGGGGACCATCCTTGTGAATTTTTTACTTTAACCGGTGCGCCGTGAGCAAGCAATAGGAAGGTGCAATCTGCAAAACAATGTTGAAATGTTAAAATGTATCATTTAATTTTTTCACGACATGAAGCAGTGGGCGGCTTATTAAAATAATTGTATGTTGAGTATCAAACAAACGCTGAAAAGATCGAAGGTGTAACACGTAAAATGGAACTTTTTCTAGTTTCTATCACGACAATCATGATTTTTTCTCGACGCTCGTAGAATCTAACAATATGATAAAACTTCCCACCGAAGAGGACCTTTTATACGCCGATAAGCGTGACAAATAATGAAGGGAGAAAAAAAAGCCTACGAAAAATGATTAATTATGCTGCATAATGTATCCTGAACCTGCGTTCTGACCGCACGATTGCCGTCCGGAACCAACACAGTTGGGACATCATGCACGCAGTAGCAGTCTGGCAATAGAGTATAATCGATCGGGGTTTTCTTCGTGGTACAGATTATCCTTTCTAAACAATATGTTCTGTCCAGGTCGATTGATGGCACAAGCACAACCAGTTGATTGAAAGGGAAGATTATACAAAGTGAATGGGTAGGTTCATCTTACTGGATTTTAAATGTTCTGCAATGGCTGAAAAGCTTTCAATAGGCCTCAAACTCCGCATGGCCATATTAAAAACGAAGCGTTTGATTATACTTTTCTAGCGAAAAAGAATCCGCTCCGCTCGAGTTCCGACCGTCCTGAGCTCCAAATACGCAGGAAAAGATTAAAGCAGAAAGGCGGGACCAAAAGATGGATGGTAGAACGCCACAAATGAAACGTTCACACGTTCGGTGGTTCGTTCGGTAAAAGGATGCGAACACTTCCTTTCGAACCAGGAAACAGTCGGTTGCGTGGCTATAAATAAACGTCGGTTGCGTGGATGGCGTTCGTCAAGGATCGGTGAAGGCGAAAGTTATGAAACAAGGGGCGAAAGGTAATGTTGATTCAGGCGGTGATGAAACGGGCCGACGAGAGCTGCCCTAGGAAGTTAGGTAGGCGAGCGTGTAATCGATAAGGAACGAAACAGGTGGAAGGAACGTGCTGAAAAAAAAAAAGGCCGAAGTTCCAGAGCCGTTCTCCGTTCCGTCGCATCCCTTGGCGGCAATATCGTGTGCTCGCGCCCGGCCATTCTTTGAGTGGGTGTAATTGTGGGGCAAGGGACAGGAAACGACACTACATCAAGGTTACTGTCGTTGTAAGGATGGTTGAGGTTCGCGAAGTGGCTTCGAGTCGTTTCCTTCTGATGAACGCCGACATGAATCCGGGAAGGCCGTGTGCATTTAGGAGAAGCAAAAACTAAGCTAGCATTCGTGCAGGGTTTTAGCTGAGCCAACCAAGGCAGGGACAAATTATAAATTTCAAAACCGAAACCAACTCAAAATCTGACAGATTATCCCGTGGATAAAAAATCAGATCCGAGCGAAGACTAAAAGAACGGTAGATTACAGTGTATTTGTTGAGCCAGTATTTTTCCGTTGTCACGTTGTGGCATTACTTGTTGTATGAATATAAATAAAACAGAAACACGCAGGATTACTTCTGAATCTATAGTCGAGAACAAGCACACCCCCCTTGCAATGACCAATTGTGCTTTATTGGTTTGTGTGACAATAAAGTGCACAGAGTAAAAGATAATTAAAATTTTTTGGTATTAAAGAGTTTTTCAGAATTTAAAAAAGTTTAAAATACAGTCAAATCTATACCAATGTTTTATCATTTTGTGGGACGAATCACTAAAAGGGACATAATTGAAAAAGGTCGTCCTAGGGAAATACCGTACAAACCCCCCATGAGGTCCATTTAAAAGCTCATTCAGGAGTGGTATAAGGTTTTTCGATAAGCTTGGATTTTGCTGTTACTCGAACACTTTAAAGTGTATTTAGAAACAAATTCCAACCCTAACATGAAAGAACATGGTTTCAGGATAATTTGTGTTTGAAGTTTTACGACGAAGCGATGTTGATTTTTACCCAAAATGTAAGTATCAATTCAAACTCTTGCGCAAATTTACCAGTCTGCCTTCAGGGATTGTCGACGCGTCGTACCAACTTAAAGAACGTCAGGTGGAGAGATATATTCTAGTTTATGCAGGTTCTGAATTTGTCTTAAAAATTACATACATTGCAGAAACATCGACTTTTGTATTCGTATATTATGAATTCTTCTATGTACAGGTTTGACATGTTTCCATTAATCAAAATTACATTGGCTGAACGTGATTGATTTACCGGTGTTATAGCATGATTTAGAATAGATAAGAAACAACAAACGACAACCTAAATAATCTCTTGATGTTTGGCAAATCATTCCATGTTATCAGTTGTTGCATGAGATATATTATCTTTTAAGTAATCTTGCGTTCAGATCCAGAATATTCAATGAATCATCGAACATTTGTTTCTCGACACATCATCTTCTGTAGGTGGTTAATATCTTTCAAATAAAAATATGCTGATGCAGTTTATCAACTGCGAACATTTCAACCCACCCGTTCTCTGACTCAGCGAGAAACGCTTTTTGCCTTATCAGAAATCAGCCAGCACTTGTGCCCAACTGCAACCCCGATGCCTGCCTCCCGTAAGTACTTGGTAACTTCGCCCACTTTCGACCAGATTCGGTCTCATGAAGATAAAGCCAGACACTCAGTACAGGGGAAGTTCATTAAAAATCGATCCAATTGAAATTACTTGTTTGCACGGGATGTAAAATAGTACTGCTACTCCGCAATTTTCGCGATACCGACACGGTGGGCGACAGTAGTAGTAGCCACCACGACCGAGCAGCCTTCTGCTGCTCAGGGGGTAAGTGTGTGCTTATCAGATGCCGTATAAAGGCGACGAGTGTGTCGCATAGCATCGAAAGATAAATAACGATGAACAATGTGTGTTCGAGGGAGACTGAAATGGTGGCAAGGTTGCACATTTTTTATTGGGGCGGCCGCTGAAGAGCTTTAATTACATTTAACTCCGCTTTGGCCAAATGCGCAACCGAGAGCGAATGTCTTGAAATCTATCGTCACTCACAACAAAACTTGGAACACTGTTTAACCACTAGACATAGATTTAATATGAAACAATAGTAAACAGTGAAGGAAACGGAAGGGGCTGAAGGTGGTGTAACGTTAGCTTGGACAACGAGTGGAACCAAAACCGTGTAGCATTAAACAATTATTTCAACGCTACGTTAATGTTTTCACGGCTTCCAAATCAGCAACACGTATATGAGCTGTGGGATTTTTCCATACTATTCCGGCATTCGACGAAAGAAAAGTATCTCACTTTCGACGTTTGCATTTTTTCTTATTGTTTCCATTATAAGATGATTTTTTACAAAGCAGTAGAAGGTAGAAGGTAAATATTGTGAGTTTTGCCCTGGTGGAATTTCGATTTACCTTTCCTGCCCAGCATGGCTGCGAGATGAAGCGGTGTGTTTCCTAAAACGAGAAAGAACAATTAGGATGTTAAAACGGACAATTCCACGGTGAGATTCATGTATTTATGAAAAAAAATCCCGCCGTATCAACTAGAAACACTGTTCAGGAAGTGTATATGGCCTGGTTATCTGATGCGCCTTTCCCGGAAATAAAATCAGACCAAAGATTGCCTGTAGGTCTATTGTCCTTACTTTCTCGTATAAGGAGGACGGAAGAGCCTACGGAGATTGACTTGAATTCCACAAAATAAATAAAGTTGAGCAATTGTTGATAATCTGATAAGATTGTTCTCGCCTGCTTTTGATGAGTGTATTGGAAAACAGAACAAACAAGATTTTTGTTGGTTCTTCCACCTATTCGATGCGAAGGGGAAAATACGCCAAGGATACGCCAAGAAAGATCTAGAACAATTAGTGGTGCATGAAAATGAGCTACTTTCCCCGGGCTGTTCCTTCGTGTGCTAAATGTATGACATAGGAGCCACGGGAAGAGCAACGAACCCAAAATCATGGGTCACTTACCATGTTTGTCTTTTTCAGCAATTTCGTGCGTCCGGAGCAGCGACGACAGCTTACGGGTATCGCCGTTGAAGACGCACTCATGCAGCGGATACGAATCCGTCATTCTTTCGCCGACATCCGCTGCAGTTGAATGAAAACATTTTACTAAGCACAGGACAGCGCGGCGACGATGGCGACGGCGGTCAAACACGCACAGCAGTCGGTTCGTTCAGGATTATTATATTCTATCCCGACACTCTGTTTCGTTGCAGCTTTTCGCCTGCTGCACTTCTACGCATTCGTTTTTCCTGCACACTGGTGGGCCCTGATGACGGTTGATTGACTTCTGCACACCCGACCGCGGAGAAGCGATGTGCTCCAGACCTACCCAAAAACTCAATAATTTTCTACTAAACACAGTTTTAACTACGAGTCGTAGTATCGATATTCGTTTGATGCCCCATCGTACTGCAATGGGTGTGCGAGTGTGACGCGTGACAGATAGCGGTTGTTGGATAGGCAATTTTGACGTTTTGAAGAGGGTCAAGGTTTCTAGATCTTCTAAACGAAGATCTGTACGCAATTACCTATTCATCTTGGTAATGAAAATTACTTTGTTGTACGCGAGATGGATGTTGCACGCAAGAAGTTCTTTCTGTTTAAAATTTCGGTTGCTTAAGCATTAAAAAATTAAAAAATCTGAAGTAGTTTTCTGTTTCCGTTTGGCCATTTCGTATTTGCTATGAGACAAACATGATTGTGAATGGTATGTTTTTTCTTAATTCCTATGATTTATGTGAAAGTTGAGGCTGTAGATGCGGATTGGAAATCGATATGAATTGGGGTTCACTTTCGCTGCATGTCCAACCGAACAACGTGGCTTGGGTGGAAATGTGCAGCTTGACATGATCATGGGCGGAATATCATAATTTAACTTGACGCCTCTACAATTGGGATTTGCGTCTCAGCATTCAGCAAAGACACGAATTTATTCGAAGCGCATAAAACGAAAGATGATAATATGGCTAGAAAAAAAACCATATTTTTGACAAATAGAAAATCATTTTGTTGACTACCAAATAAGTTTATTTTTCTTCTTTTACATCTGACAATATATCTTATACAATGTAAGTAGATTTTTTTCTGCGTGTGTGTGTTTTTTCTCCATCCTCACATCACGTGTGTTTGTTACTCTGCATTCCTTTGATTTCATTCGAATAGTTAGCGTAGTAAGTTTAGATTTGAGTGTGTTTCTTCTTGTTGTTGTTATTTAATTATTTGCAGTTATTTTTGGGGGGAGATAGGTAGGTAGGTAGTAAGAGTAAGTATTGATGTTTGCTTTTACTTCCCAACCAATAAGTAGACACTGGCGATCTTTTCTTACTTGAATGTTCTGACTATGGTTCACATTTTACATTGAATAGGTTTTGGATTTCCTGTTTTAGCTCCTTTCTAGGTCGTTTTGCTGCTGCCATACTGTATCGTGAACTATTGGAATGCGCATGACATCGACTGTAAGTCGGTTTCACACTTTCGCGTAGTTTGATAGCAATTTGAAGGGAAAATTGGAATATTTTCGAATGCTCTGCGTTTGCAAACAAAAACAGTAGAAGACAATTTCCCGTGGGTGTTGTTTCATCATGCGTATTTGCATCATTTTGTTCGACTCTACAGCTAATAGTTACTCTTCACCATTTGTTTTTTCTTACAATTTTGCATAAAAATAAACCCTTACTTCGACTTTTCCTCAAGTAAGGATAATAAATGTACTCTCAAAATAACGTTGTAGTAGGACTTGGACACCGAACGTCTTCAACGATGTCCGGAGTGCGAAAACAAACAGTTTAACAAAATGAAAAACAAACAAAATAGGTCGTATTCTGTATACGGTAGAAAACAAAATGGTTCGCCAGCCTCATTGCAAACGCCAACTGAAGTTGTCACTCCGGATCGTACAATTAATAGCAAGTGTATTTTGTTAGTGTACTAATTAGTAGGAACTTTTTTTACCATTTTCGTTAGGATTTTGTTTTCAACATGGTCCGGGAATTCGGTTGTGTTTGGTCGATGTCACCAACGACATTGTTGGGTGGCGCCCGACTTCAAGTGCCTTAAGCAACATGGTGACCTCAAGCAACACACTGCCCTCCTCCGTTCGGTGGAACATGCACCGTAGTGCACTGTGTGGCGCTGTATTGTAACAGATGGGCATAGTTCAGCACTTCCACACGAGAATCACAGTAGTGTGGGTTTTACTTTGGTGTTGGTTGCGAGCATCATGGACACAGATGGCCGCGAAAATTCGAAACAATTCAAACAACAACCTTGATCAAGAGGCAACGGCACATGGCTTTCTTCAGCATAGTGTCCTCCGGTGGTAGTTTGAACTGTTCGGGCGATTTTTCACGTCAAAAGGGTCAATTATGATCAACTTGTCTTGTCATCAGACGCTGCTTTCTGGTCTATGCTTATATCATTCTTCGTTTCTTGCGAAACAATTCCCGGAAGCCGCTAGTCACGATCCTTCGTGGGGTCTGTCCAATGTAACTGGTGGTTGTTTAACCAAAACAAATAAATAAATAAACAAATTTCCCTGGAGTACCGATCATTTCTCGTGGATCCGGCAACGGGCAAGGGAACAGGAACTTTGTAGTATTGGTTTTCTGCTTTCTTGACTTTGTTTTCATCCGAGAAGCAAAAACCGCGTAGATCACAACTTTCGAAGAAGGTGAAAAGTACATAAAGTGGATGCCTTAAGTAACTCGGTCGGTCGGGTTGAGATAGCTGGGAAAATGTATGTGTTGTGCTGGTTTGACATTTGACACGTGAAAGAATATCGTCTGTTTTTTCTTCTTCTAAAATCCTTTCAATTTCACTTTCCAATGCGAGGACAAAAGTAATCGTTCATGATATGTCGAGTCTTTTTTTCATTTCCTTATCATTTGGTTGTATCCTTCTCGTTCTGGGTTTGTGTTGATAGCTTCGAAGTATTTGTGGTTAGTCTATTGTTCTTTTTGAGTGTGCTTTTTACTTCTGTTTTTCACGTTTTTCACTGTCTTCTCTCTTTCATCTCACAAATAGGAACCAAATGGGATTTATAAAAAGTTATGTGAGTTTTTGCTCATGCCAGTTCACATGCTTTCCTCCTTTATGTCATCCGATCATACGTTTCTATTCGACCTACTAAACTATTATTGTTGTTCTCGCGAGTATCATTTACGTTTCAATATTTTTTGTTTGTCTTCGAATCAGTATTCTTAGTTTGGTTTCAAAATAATGTGTGTGTGTGTGTGTGTGTGCATCTAGTCGTCATAGTCGTTTGTTGGCGCGTTTTTGGAGTACATTGAGACGAGTTTTCAGTATGTTTTCTGACAGGAAATCTTAACAAACCATGCGACTTCTCCTTGTTTTCACCTAATTGGACTTCGCATGAATCTAAAATCGCTTACAGCTGATTGTTCTTATGGTAGGACGCATGTTTGTGCAGGATTGCCACGGGAAACTCACTGCCCTTAATCCACATTCGTTGGCCGTTGAAAGTTTTATCTTTCAGTTCTGTTTTACCGGAATCTCGATTCACTCCCCGCACGGGTTGGTGGAAGTTGTGAAAGTTCATTGTTGTTTAGTTACATCACCTAAGCTTGTTACTACATTGCACCTTGCGTCCGTCTGCTTGGACCGTCTGTTCCAGTTATCCGTGTTCATAAATATCATCATAAATGTTATCGTGTTCTCTCTAGCATCACCGGTCTCTCTATACACTAACAGATTCAATGATTATTTTTTAACCAAAGGAAACATCACTACTTTATAATTGTGATTATTCATAGTAGTATGGTATCGTCATGCGTGTGTATCGGTAATTTTAATGCAAATTGTCGCAAAACCCTCCCCACTGGCCACCCTTTCCCGGGAGTCAATGGTTCGAGTATGCATTTTAGGAACTTTTCATTAGTAGTGCTTGTTTTCACCCACAACTCGTCTTTTCTATCAATCTACTCATATCGTCAGCGATCAGTTGGATAATAGTTAGTAAGTACAGCACATTACTTATCATCATTATGCTTATCGCTTCTCATGTTATGCTGGAACCGTAGTTCAGCAATCATGCATTCTAATCATAGTAGGATCGTTTTAAATTGCGTAAAACTTGAACTCGCTCTCTTGTCGACTTCAAGAGACCGGGTTGAAGTTTTGATTCAACATGCATTAACATGTATGGCCTTCTAGGAGAGAGGAAAGTAGTTGTGCTTCCTCGCAATTGTCGCACAATTTCCCTTCCTCTTCCTGTTGATCCGTCCTTTGGTTGATACCTCGCAATGGCGTTGTTGTTTTTTCAACACTTGTAGGATCTTACTGGCCTCATTTCACTGATGCGCTTTCTTACACATCAAATCATTACATAAATCATTACATTGCACATGGTTTGCGTTTTACATACATTTATCAATTTATACATACAAGCAGCGAATCATTGTGTGCGTTCGCGCACAACACGTCTGCTGCCACGATGGAGCGTACGCTTCGGGGAGCGTTGGTTTTCCATCAAGGACAGGGGAATGGTTTAAATATTCAACTCCCATCTAAAATGCACTAGATAATAATATGTAATTTTTTTGGGGGGTGTTTTATGTTTTTGTGTTTTTTTTGTGTTTTTTTCTCCTTTTTTCTAAAATACTTCTATGATATAATAAGCCAACTCTACATGTTAAGTATCATCGTAATCATCATTGTCATTGTCACGGATCGTCGGTCTCTTCATTCTCTTTGGAACGGTGGTTTGGTGTTCGTTTTCCGGTCCATGCAGTTCGCGGCCCTAGGATCTTTGGTGTGGGTGCAATGTTTCGAAAATCGCCCGCATCAAGTAGTGAACGTGCGAGGAGTGAACGTTTCCGGTTTGTGATGTTGTTAATTCGGCCTGGCCGGTGTGGGAAAAAGGGTTTTTTTTGTGGCGGTCTGTGAAGAACAAACAAAGCTGTTCAAAACGTTGCGTAGCACTAGTACACGATGGATTTGTGTCTCTGTATGTTTCCCTTCGGTTTGTCTGATTCAAATGTCCGTTCAGTATCTCCGGGTTCGTACGGTTTTTTTTCCTGTTGCTACTTTCAATGCATATTTTTCAAGTAAACACACACACACGGTACGGTAATTCGGATTTTGGAGTGGTACCGTTCGTGCATGTTTTTCTCCACGTCTCCTTTCACCTAAAACTCACTTTACTTTATACAATAGTTCATCAATTTTCCTTACACATAATTCCACGTCCTTCCCGTCAAATATCAGCGTTCTTCCACTTTCTTGTTTTTTCTTTTAACGAATGCTTTCCTTTCGTCTTCGTATTCTTAGAACTATATGCTATAGTTTAGTAGAATTCTAGATCTCATCTCTTAGCATCCAGAGATGAGAGCAAGCGAGGTGCAAAACTGTTCTGTCTACCGGGTGTCACCGCGTCTAGGCGCCACTTGGCGATGGGCTTTAGAAGTCACGAAAAGGAGAGATCCTTTCTTCCCATCTCCGTTTTGCAAACGCACTCGGTTTGATCAGTTCACTACAACAGGGCACAACATTCCAGAAGATGCAGCTTTTTTTTTGCAGCTTTGTTCGAGAAGCATCGATGACGTGCAATCTTGTCGCATACTTCTTACGCAGAACAGTCCGGATACCAGCTCATTGGTTCCGTTAGCGAAGAAATAGTACGACCGTTTGCATGTTTTTCAAAGGAAATATTTTTCCGTTGAAAATTGTTGGCATATACAGGAATGCGGCCCCACGTAACGTACCATCTCACCGGAGGCTTTCAATCCGAGAATCGAATAAAAAATTCTCTATTTTCATTTTCTCAACCAATCCATCGACCAGTGCCACCGCCAACACAGGCAGCACCACGGCAAACGTTCAGTCTCTAGTAACTTTACATTTGTTTTCATGTTTCATGTTCATGAGTTTTGTTTTGTTTTCTCTCATCGATTTTGGTTTAAATCTGTATATGTGTCTGTGTGTTCTGTTTATGTTTAGTTTCTTCAAGCTTCTTCCCATTTCTTCCATTTTCTCGCCCAAAAAACATCGAACAATCCGGCTGGGATAAATTCATATGCGCCTAAATAGTACAATTACTACACTCTCGTTTATAACGTATATTTTTATCTATGTTTCATTTCATTTTTCTTTATTTTAGAGTAGGAACTTAATTGTTGCATTTCTTCTGTGTCTGTGTTTTTTTGCTCTTTTCTGCTTCATTCTCCTTCTTTTTGCCCTCTTTGGCTGCGATTTTTCTTCGTTCATGGGTCGTTCGGGTTTCGTTTTCCCGCACCGTCTTTGGTGCATGTTCGGTATTTTTCAGTGTTGTCGAACTTTGTTTATCGCACTCGCTTGTAATGTTTTGATAATTTTGCTTTCAACTGGGTGCGGTGGTGCTGTGCAGACTCTGTGACGTTCCGGTATTGTTGGCATTGGCATGACACATCTAATTTCCTTCTGGCAATGTTAATAAGGTTGCGTCGTTCTTGTTTCAGCTCGCAGGTTCATCTCAAATTCATCGTTGTTACGTTCGTTGTTCGCGTGAGACCCTTTTCTCCCCGATGGGCGATCTTTCTTCCAATCTCCGGTTTCCCGTGCAATGCGATTTCTGGTGAAAGAAAGCGGCCGGTTGGTGTAAAGCCGGTGGAAAATCGAACGCGCCTCTCTATGCAAAGATCAGGTTGTCGAATACGACTTCATGCGAAAAATGTCTCCAGCCCTAAACCGTGATGATATTTCTTTCTTGTGTGGTTGTGCGTGTGTCACCTGAAAAGCGTTTGAGTAAAAATAGTAATTTAACAATTTTAAAAACTGAATTTTAACAGCAGCAATCGTTAACGTTCTGCGAGGTCTGTAAGCTTACCGTTAAAACAGAAAGTAAAGAAACATTTTCGGCTGCATTCAGTCGTGCCATAGCTCTCCGTTCCGGAAATTCGTCAGTTTCTGTATCAAAGATATAAACATTTCAAAACATCTCATTAGCAAACAAGAAAACACTGATGAAGCGCAAAGCGAGAAATTTTTCTTCGGGTTCGAGTTCTTCGAACCACTATGGAATAAAGATTTATAATGTAATCAAAGTAAAACAACAACGAGAGACAGAGAGAGTGAGACAGAGAGAGTGAGAGAGAGAGAGAGAGAGAGAGAGAGAGAGAGAGAGAGATTCGAGAAAACCGTTGTGTCAGCAAAATCGGCCACAAAATGGCGTCCATTAGTCGGGAATATTGATGCTGCTGACTATGCGCTAATGCTTCGAGGACGTACCCATTAGTCGCTACGGCTCCGAGCAAGGAGCGAGCGAGAAACACTCTATGTCATCATCACTCCTAATTAAAGCTGCAAATTAAATGCTACCCCATCTTTCGTGTTCGTGCAGAATCTTGAGATCCCGCAGGGAAAAGAAAGAGAGAGAGACAAGTCAAGCGACAGAAAGAGAGAGAGCGAGAGAGCACCGTAGTAAGAAGAATCCGGAATGCTCATTCATTTAATAGTAGTAGTGTGGTACGGACTGATGATGGGAGTGAAACAGAACATAAACTCCACTCGAGAAACCATGCAGCCGGAGGAGCTGAGGATGGTTTTGCTAATGCACAAACCGGATGGGGAAAATAAAATAATAAATGAATCAAGGAACGGGCGGACAAAGTAGACGAGCGGGAGACAGAGACGGCGAACGGAAACCGACCGAGAGCGGGCACGGGATGCAAGATCCACCCATTTTCATTTTCATTTTCCTCGCTCCGTTTAGCGCCGTTCGACCGTGTGCTTAAAAGAATGGCGCGAGGGAAACACTGAGATCGTTGGGGGTGCGAGTATGTGTGTGGGTGTGTGTGTTTCGGTATAAGTGTGAAACAAAAACCCGTACACGTATGGTAAGAAACAGTGTGCGGTAGGAGAGGGAGCCGGGAAGCAGCATCCCCACCACGGAATGTGGCGACAAAAAGAACAACTTCGGCATAAAACGTCGTCGGAGTCGAAGCTGCGGCGTCGGAGTTTTGGTGATAAACGGAAACCGGATGCAGCGTGGAAGGCGAGGGAGGCTGTTTGTATGTGTGCGGGCGTGCGGCCGTGGTGGATGAGGGCCTCGAGGGCTGGCCATTTATTTCCTTCGGCCATCAACCCGTACGTGCGCTAATGTGTGAAGTATATAATGAGATGAATACGGTAAGGAAGAGAAGAAAAAAAA
>JAOEFI010000004.1:32807905-32835996 GCA_034621735.1 Anopheles plumbeus | reverse complement strand
CGGCCATCAACCCGTACGTGCGCTAATGTGTGAAGTATATAATGAGATGAATACGGTAAGGAAGAGAAGAAAAAAAAAACACCGTCAGCCAGGACGAAAGGGGACCGTAGATGTGGTGAAGGTTAGTGGGCGGAAAAGGGGCGATTATTCCTAGTGTTTTCGCCAGCCATACCCTGCCATCTACGATGGTGTTAGTTTGTATGCTAGCAGTCGCGCAGCATAATTGAGCAGCATGTGATAAGAAAGGGAAACAACGAGTGAAACGGAACCCGCAACGCGCAAAGGACGACACAGGACGTGCCAAACACAAAACGTTATGTACTAATTAGTGCCCCCGAGCGGGAGAAGGTAGCAGCAGTCTCTCGGTTTGCCATTTGTCCTTCGGTCAGGATGAAAAGGGGTTTAATTTGTGAGGGAGATCGAAAAAAGGGCGTTCACGGCAGGGCTGCTGTTGGGCTGTAGATAAGAAGTGAGAGACAGAAACCGAAGACCGACGTGAGTAATTGGATGGCGGCACTCTTTTGGGGCTGCGTGTGCGAGAGCGAGAGAGTAAATCAAATGAAAGACGAACGAACCGGGGGATAGTATATAATTTGTTAAAATCATTCCGTAGTAAGATTGCTGAATGTACAAAATGGCAGAGGCTGATGTTCCTTATTGTTATTTTTGGATTGGCTTGTTGTTCTCTTATCCGAACGATTCGAAGAATAGGTTGTATAATATAATAACTTTTCAATAACTGGCAAAACTTTCCTAAAGGAAAATTGAATATAAAGTAAACACCTATTGTAGCACAACGCTTTTCAGGAATCATACATTATCAATGTCCATGATAATCCTGCCTTCCTTTATGCTACAGTTTATTTTTGTCTCATCATAAAATCAATCAACAAGCAGTGCGGCAAGCGAAGACACGCGGACACGGCCGTCGATGCGGCAGAGTGATTATCATAAGCGCATGCAGACACTCCCCGGGCGCATAATGAACGTTTCTTGCAGCAGATCGGACGCATTCGTCGCGTCTCGCACCCATAAGTTCAGCCGTCCGTCATCGCAACCCACCCAAGCATTCCGGTCCAATTGAACCATTCTCATTTCCCGTTTTGTACGCAAGCCGTGCACGATGACCGTCCCGTTGCAGCTTGCCGAAATGAAGCACAATCTGATTGTCAGACTTTTCTGCCGCTACGTCCCATAGCTTCCGGCGCCCTCCGTTTTCGGCTATTCCGAATGATATTGCAAGAGATTACGGTTCACCCTCCTCTTTTTGGGGTCTCCTTCGGCGGCCCTTGTGGCTCCACTACTGGCGGCTCTCGCAATGGACGAAACCCGCTGCTCCGCAGCAGGGCTGTTCCGTGCGATCTTTTCGACCCTATTAGTCCATTAGTCATTCAAAATTTCATAACCTCATGAATACTGCAGGCACCTTCGGGAAAGAACAGAAGCAGACGTACCACCCATCGTCGTCATAGGCGAGCGAAAGCGTAGAGGACGCCGGCCCACGAGTGAGTATAATTGAAAATGTTGAAAGTTTTCATATTCATCAATAGATTAAATATGAATGAACGGGCCCCTGCATCCCTGTGCCCTGGGCCAGTGGCTTCCCGCTGCTCGCGGGGCGGGTTTCTACGATGCACTGGGATCGAAAACATCGTACCGATCGAGGGGATGGCACCGTCCTACGGCACCGTCACGAAATCCAGGTTCCGGGCAACCGGGCAAAAACCGAGTGGTTTATTTCAGCACGAAATCAATGGAGGCGCCTGGTCGCTCGTCGGTACGAACCGGTTGCATTATGGTTGCAAGCCGTCTGACACGGAATGTGTTCGCACGGCGAAGGACTTCCATGTAGGTGCTAATAATGCTTTCGGGTCCGTATTTGGAACCGTTTGGTACCGCCATCGGAGGCAACGAACAATGGACGCAATGGTACACACTGATGCTGGACTGCAAGGATCCCGAGAGGTGATGGATCATTTAACTTTAACGCACTGGAGGAATAGGGTTGGTGATTGAGGGTGATGGAGAGTGGAATGAATTTACATAAAAAGATATTTGCATATTGCCCCAAAACGCCAGGGGGCGGGCATCCGAAACTGCCAAAAAGGCCATCAAAATGGCACCTTCCGATGTTGGCCCCTGTGATATTCGAAAGATCGTCCATTTTCGAATGAAAATGAAATGTTTTCCAAAAATTTTACCACGGAACGACATTTGCGCAAATGGCCCTAGAGAACGGTCGAAGCAGATGTGTTCGACGAAAATGGCAGGACGAAAATTGACGCCATCGGATGACCCACCAGTACCCGTCTGCTGCATCGTTGTCTAAGGGTGATTTAGAGGCTTTTTAGAATCGCGTCATTATGCACTCCCCGACGCCCCCGGTCGATCCTAAAGTGCAGCAAACCAGTCCAGCCTGCCCGGCCCGGCAGCCAGGACGTGGCAATAATAACACCAGCACCTCATGAGCACCGAATGGGTTCGATATTGCGAAATTATTGTAATTTATAATTTATATTGCATCTCTCTAGCTCGTATTTCACAGCGCGCGAGGCGCCACTGGTTTTTCGCACCGAAAATCGAATCCCATCGACCGGAAGCCTGCGCGAGCATTAGTTGGAAATTATGGACACTCCCACTCCCCCATCCCGCCGCTGCTGCTGCTTCCTCGCACGCTTCCGAGCCGTTGCGGTCACTCATCATCGTTCGGGTTGGGGTTTTGCGGGTGGCAAATTAAATTTCCAACCAAACGTTTCTCGCCTATCCACAAATGGGAGCGATTTTGCATAAATTCAATTATTGACCACAGCCAACGAGAGCGATCCCGTCGACGGGCTTTTGTGGCTGACCGAATAATGAACGGCCGGCATATGAGGCGAGGCGTGCTGGAAACTGCATCGGTTAGCATTAGCAAAAAACATTCACACACACACACACACACAATTTACATTACCCTCCACCCACGGCCACTAACGGTTTGTGGTTAGCTTGGCACACCATTAGGAGACGGAAGAATGGAAAATGAATTCCACCGATCGACTGACCAATGAAGTGCAGTCGGTGCAGCGATCTGGTATCGGTTTAGGTTAATTCGCGCTGTCATGTAATGTTTAAATTAACATTTTTATCGGACGGAAGCGCGGACCGGATTTCCGGGCACGCACACGACGTGATGTTAGATTAGATTTGGTATGATTGGTGTTTGGAAATAGAAATCCATGCGTGGTTTGCCAATCGGATGGATTTTTAAAATCCAAATTAGAGAATATTGGAAATGGTGATGCTTTCAAATGGATATTCTATCAAGAGGATATATTGAATTGAAATGGAAATTTGTTTTCAATGCATTCACTTGCAACTTAAAATATGTTTAGGCAAGCTTTCTTAGCTTATTATTGTGAAACAACGCGGACCAATTGAAAATTAAATAATAGCAATGTTCTTTGTAAATTAAAACGGGTACTAAGCCGTTCTTCAAGATTAGCCCTTTTCCAGTTCCAACAATTGTTTCGTGTTTTTTGTGAATGTAATGTGAAGTTGACATGATTCAAGAAAAAAAGTAAGGGCCAGACGACAGTCAAACTTGTAGCACGGCAACGTCTATCGCTTCAACAACAATTGCTCCCTCTTCGTACCTTTTCTCCTTTTCGGTGCAAAGAAAGGGACGAAGAAGTGGAAAAGAAATCGATGGTGTTTGGGGTGGTCAGTTCAGAAGGTACCTTACATTGATACGGCGAACGCTCGCAGGATGAGATAAAAGTCCTGGAAAAGCCGGACACCCGAAAGCCTGGTACAAATGAACTCATTAAAAGTTTCGAGTACTGCTCTACAGGGCCACTCCCGGCTACGAGGAAAGTACATTGAGAAAAACAACCAACAGCCAGAACAGAAATTGAGTTTCTACGACCCGTTTTTTTGCCTTCTAATTGCCATATCCTTGATACTTGTTATTCTTGTTTCTTTTGATTGTATTGAAAAACTCCTTCCGAATTTGGTAGGATAATGGATGCCCTCTACAAAAACAAGATCTTTGGCATACCTTAACTTTCTAATTGTTGAAAGTTGTTGCTCAACTTGTTATGCACGTCTTAGAAAAGTTATCTAAACATGTTTAAAACATTTTGTCTGTGTAGCGTTTTCATTCCATCCTTTGTTGGGATCGCTAATGGAGACGTTACTAGAACGCATCTATTTAATAATGTTTCGTCGTAATGTTACAAAGTACATCTGGTTGGGGTTTTTTTGTTTGAAATAATTTTCCTTTAACTTTCCCTTCACCATCGAGCCCACCTATTCTCTCGAGTGTAAAGCCTTCTTAGAAGCACCATTGAGGTCCAATTCCAAACGAGAATTGGCATCCGAAAGATCCAGCCCCCTCCCGCTCGGTTACCCTTTGACTCGTTTCTCCCACTGACACGATTCTCCCGCCCGCTGCTCGAAAACGAACGCCATCCTCCGGTAATCCCTACGCTGCTTCTTCACTCGCCTTCGTTATCGCTGGAAAACATACATACATGCATATGGGATCCTCGACGCCTTCCCTATGCATCCAACCCCCGTGTTTAACACTCAACGGTACACCTCCCGGCTGTGTACACGACCGGACCACTTCCCTTCCCTTCCGCCGATGGAGGCTTCGGCAAACCAGTCGACGTTCGTTAGCGTTCGTAATGAAATTCTGCCATTCGTCGCGTTCGATTTTTCTGCGCGTGGCTTCCTTTTGCCCCAATGGGCCGTCTCATGAATTTCCGGTAACCGTTCCCGCCCGAGCTTTCCAGTTCGAGTTTTAGCTCCCTCTCACTCCCTCCCCCCGACCCATCGATTCCACAGCAATTGGTTTTGGTTTGGTGAAGTTCAATTTCTTCATTCGTTTTCATCTCCCGTGCGCTCTTCCGTGTGTGACCGCGGAATGCAAATAAAAAGAAAAAGGAAAAAGAAAAGGCGCGCCCTTCACCGTTGCTTGTCGGTTTACAGCACTCGTTTTACATTTCCAATTTTCCCCCTTTTGCTGCTTGGCGATGGGCTTGCGATTAGGCCTGCTGCTTCGGTGTTATTTTTCTTCGCCCGTCGTTAGAAAATAAAACTCGGAAACGTGTGGGTTTAGATAAAGCTTCCCCCCCTGCGGGATGCGTGTGTCTCACATGTGGTCGAGGAGGGGTGAGCCTAAAACCGTCGCTGTATGTCTTATGTAGATGAGCGTTACCTTTGGCAGCGAGGACTGCGTAATCGTACGTCCGTGGCAGCGAATATTATAAAACGAACATGTTACATGAGCACGCGTGGCAATCGTGCCCTATTTCCCAATCGAAACATTTCCCATGATGGATAGGAAAGTAAAAGAAGAAACCCAACAAATACCACACTTGGTACCATGGTTGATGTTTACATTTTGATCCTTCACGATCGGTGAGTGGGAAGAAGCTGGGAAAATCGCGTTCCTCGCAGTCCTTTCTTTGCTGGCCCAAATGTCGGAACAGCTCGGCCTACGCGATGCGATGGAACACATTCGGGCTACTAAAGGCGTTTCTAAGTACGATCATTGAACCTGACAGCATTTCGACTTCCCAAACACACACACAGACACATTTATCCATACACGCAAATGCAAAGGAACAGTGTGTGGTAAAGTAAGATCGCTTTCGAAGTCGGAGCAAGAGGTGCACAATAGCGTCCGCCACGTGCACGGGTACTTCACATTCGTGCTTTTTTTTCCCCACTCGTTTTCCATACATCAAACTCATTTTCGCGACCCATGTTCGAAGCCGAGAAAGAGAAAGGATGGCGTGAGGAGGACGTTGAAAGATCACGTCTCCCGGGGGACCAGCGGTTGGAGGAGGCGTAAATAAAAAAAGAGTAGAGAAACGTAAATAAATAAAAATGAAATTGAAGAGAAAGTTGAATAAAAATCAATTTACTTTCCATCTACTACCGCGGGGTGACGTCGAACGACGCCTTTCCATTCCAGTCCCGTACGGTGTTTGGCTTCTCCTGCTCCTCTTGCCTCACACACATGTGGCGAAGATGGAAGAAAAAAATCCTATGCCATTTCGGTCCGCTACTTAGCGCGAAAGAGCACACGGCGCTGGAAGAGGAAGTTTTCCCATCCACACCAAGACAACTAAGGCGCGAGTTGCGCGTGTGGAAAACCGCGCCTCACACCTCCTGCGCGGCGTGTGTCAAGGAAACCGTGCGTCGCTGGTGGCAGCCGGTGGGACGGTGGGTGGTTGATGAAAATTTGAGAGCGAGAAAAAAAAAGATGATGTCTTAACACTGGGATGGTATTTTACACCCACCCGATTACACATGTGCATAGCAACGCGAATTCACCCTCAGAGGTAGGCAGCGGGGTGTCCCGTGGCGAGTGAGAGAGACGCAGAGAGAAAGAGAGAGAGAGGAAAGTAGGGGAAAATTTGCACACGCGAATTCAATCCGATGGTACGCGCCCACGGTTGCAAAAGGGGTCCCACTTTCTTCACCGGGTTTCGCACTTGCTTTCGGTGTCACCCACCCTGTCTTCCATGGCAACGGGGATGAAAATTCAACCAACACCTTCAGCACTAGCGCCACCATCATCACCACCACCATCAGCGCCGATCGAAGGAGCCCGTTGCGCCCGTGAGCAATAAAGAGCTTTCTCATGTCACACACCGTGAGTGAAGATGGAAATCGCCGACGGCTTTCCATTATTTTAATGACGTTGGTTTGTGTGAGCCGCACCGTAGGGGTTGGCGGCGGCTGGTGGGTAGGGAGTGTTTTCGGGTCGAAGGCGCAAGATTGACGAATATATAGAAGCGCCACCAAGGCGCGTGGATGACTGAAGTTGACATCGGAGATGTATGTGCCGTACATACATACGATAGGAAAGAAAGAAAGAAGGAAAAAAACAGTCGCACACACAATGTCGGATGCATGTGCCGAAAAAGGAGCTTTGGCTTCGTTCCGATTTTTTGGAAGTTGAGGTTTTGATTGCAAATGGCAGTTGGCAACCACTCGCGCGTCCCGCTTCTTCCTTCCTTCCTGCCCGGGAAATGAGTCGCCAGGGGAGGGCCGAGCGGTGGGGAAATTTGCAAAATTGAAAAGCGAACCAATAAACGGATTCTGCCTGCACGGTAACGAGGCAATATCGCAAACGAGTCGATTGAAATACGAGTGATTTGAAGCGAAATCTTGTTACCGCCGTGTTGAGTACGGACCTGAGTGTTTCCTTCACTTTGCTTGGCATTTGTAGGAAAACAAGTCTCCAAATGGCTTATTTCATGCTCAGAGGCGTTGATTCTTAGTCAGAAAACATTCAAATTAAGACATTGGAATTAAAAAATCAAACTTAGAAAGTTTAGGAAACATTGAAAAACTACAATAGAAAAATTAAATATAGAACACATTTTTGAACCAAGAAAAAAAATAATGCTATACTTGTTCACAAATCAAATAAACTTTAACAGAAGTTAACTTTGTACGGAACAGAAAAGCATCGGAAAGCATACTTTAAAACAAATTTGCTCTGTAAATGTAGTTTTAAATGCATTTTCCATAATACTGGTCTCGCCAAATGCGATTGGTTAGGTAAACGTAATGCAATCCTTTGGCATCGAAATAAATCGACGCCAGGAAAAAAGGTACCGGCACAGAAAAAGAAACAGGGATCCGGATGTTTAACGATATTATTTTTCCCGAAGGCCAACGTCTGCCAACAGGCCATCCCA
Source organism: Anopheles plumbeus (assembly GCA_034621735.1). Taxonomy (NCBI): domain Eukaryota; kingdom Metazoa; phylum Arthropoda; class Insecta; order Diptera; family Culicidae; genus Anopheles; species Anopheles plumbeus. Next base: position 32,828,293 of record JAOEFI010000004.1, on the reverse strand, counting down.
CAATAAAGGCCGCCGAAGGATACTTTAAACACTTTTCAAGCACTTTGTTTGACCTTCCTTGAAATGGCACAGCATAAAGTGATGTTTTACGATGGCCACAGTTCAGACAGCGACCGGGTATTTTGTGTCTGTGTGTGTATCATCCAACAAGTTTGCGATAGGGTGCCGTGGGGCAGCAGACACATACTGCCGACACGGGCAGACAGGTGCTGACCCCAATCGAGAACCGTCGGATCAAGGACGACGGAGCGTTGGTCCCGTGGGTTAGGGAGCCGACGAGCATCATCTGTGTCACGACGGATTGTTCAAAGTCATGCTGCGTGTGGGAATTGTGATCGTTTCCCCAAGCCACCGCGCCCGTTTCCCTCGCCGTGACTGAGTTCCCGGAAGGAACCGGGACACTTCGAACCAATCCGTGACCAAAGTTCAAGCCGGACCCGTTCGCGGGTGCATTGGGCAAACTGGGCCTTCCGCCTTTCTCAAGCGGTTAACCTTTGCAATCTTCGGCCCTATCTGTGATGCTTCGCTGGCCCCCGGTGTCCTGTTGGGGATGCGTCGGAAACGTCTCAGTGGTACGCGGCGAAGGGAGCCTTTTTTTTCGTGCGGGAAAAATTGAAGGTGAACAAAAGGAATCGCTTTAACGTCGGGCACAACTTCAGCTTCGCGTTCAAGCCCGGCAGAGGTTGAGCGAAAGGAAGCCTGGCGTGGGGTGCCATTGGTTTGTTTGAAAGGAAACAATAAAAAAAGAAGACGGAAGGTTAAGGTGGCAAAAGGCACCAACGACAACATCGGTCAGTGTCTGGGTGCGCTGGCTGTCGGGAGACATGTTCGAACACATGTTTTTTCCCTTGGCCCGATCCTTGCACCTTTTCCCAGGGCTTCGAAGCGGTCCGGTCGTAACGGTGATACGAGAGAAGCTTCCTTTTCGAGCATCTCAAGTGAAGTTCAAGGACAGTATCCTTCTCTGATAAGCCGCTCTTTCTCTCCCGGGTTGGAATTTGTTTCCCCCTCGATCAATAATGTTCTTATGACCACGAGGAGCTTGAAGGAAGTGCAATAAAACCAGCTGCTTTAAAGCTCGCAACTGACCTGCGAGGTAGGAAAAACGGCCGAAAACATCAATCCTTAAAAACCTCTCTTTAACATCGTAAAACGAGTGACTTTAACCACACGGGATCATAAAACCGGAACAGGCCAGGAAGGACTCTCACTGGCTCTACACGCGCTACGCCCGTCTGATTGTCTGCTGACCAGACAACAGGTTACGGTTTTTTTTGTATCACGAGCCCAACACTGAATTCAACGACCTCTCCCTCAACGACCTCAGCATCGTCGTGCTCGGATCCTTCGAGGTACAATTGATGCTTGCAGTTTGGACTCAACAGGCTGCCGAAGCCACGTGGATGAGTTTGCTTCGCACAAGCTGGACAGAAATGGTGGCCATTTCTGGTCGATACCTGTGGGTCGAGCCGAAGCTAGAGGCCATTGAAATGAACCTTGTACGCTTGAACACTGTGTACTGGACGATATGATAGAGGTTTTTTTTTAAATATTTTTCAAGACTATTGAAGTATTATCGTTGGCTGTAGAACTCTGTGTTCTCTTTGGGAATATCCTGTTAGCTCCAAAGAGCACACAACATGAATTAAGTAGCTTTAAAAAAGTTGCTTCCATTATCATAATTTCCTCGTATAATGTGTATTGCCTGCATTCGTTTTCATGCTTTTCCTTTCCTATTAAAACCTATCGATTCGCGCACGATAATTAAATGCGTCCAGATACAATTACTGCTTTTAATTTAAAAACAGTCATTATCCGCCATGGTTATGAATACATTAAAAGCGAATCGCGGCGCCATCAGGGTTGATTACATTTTGCTAGGACATGTTTTATTTTCTCTTCCCCGGGTCGGGCTTCGCAGAAGTGTTCATTAATCCTGCGGTGTAGGAGTTGGAGTAAGAGCCTTGGAAATAATAATAAACTCGAAAAGCAATCAGATGGAAGCCATAATGAAAGTAATTTCCCCGGTCACCGATTCCCCTCGTCCTTCGAAAGTCCACACTCTCCACGCCAGTGCGTCGCGGTAACTTTTAGCGGAAAAAAAATCCGGAATGGGGGCCCGGGTGAATGGAGCTCCGAATGGTGGCAATGGAATTTAATTGCGTCGCCAGCGAAGGACTGCGTTTTAAAAACAAAATGCCGCCACTTTGATTTGATTCCCGGGTCATCCCCATTCCGGTGCCAGCCTTTCCCCTTCCTGCAGCCTGTTCATGCAATATTAATTTCCGTAGCTTTTTCCGCACCGGCCTTCCTCTAGAGCTGGTGTCCGTCTCGATTATCGTGCTGAATTTTCCTCTCGCCACTAACGTCAGCATGGTGCGACGAGGTGGCGATTATTTTCTGTGTTTCTTTCTTTATTTTCCTTGCCCCCCCGCGCCGTTTTTTTTTTGCTCCGTTTTTTAATATCACTTTATAACGTCCGCACAGGACGATGACAGGACGACAAATGGATGAAATGACTGAAAACGGTGGAGGGGGAGGGGGGGCAAACGTAGGAAATGATCGGAAAGACAAGGCGGCACTGTTCGCACGGTTTTCGCACCGCACGGGAAAGCGAGACCAATCGCGACGTGAGTGTTTTCCGTTCCGTTTTCCGCTGATGCACTCAGTGTATAATTAAATTGAATGGGGTGTTCTTGATTATGGAGCGAAACGTTGGATCGTAGTTTTTCTGTTATTCAAGATTTCTTTTTTCTTCCGCCCGTCTGGCTCGTTCCATCATCCGTTCCGTAGGGTTTTCTTCTTTCTCCTTCCACTTTGCCGCATTGGAGCGAAACATTAGTGTACGCGATATTCCCTCTTCGTTCGCAGAAGTAGAAATATAAGAACCGAAAGAACGTTGGAAGTTGTGAAAATGTTCGCCAAACGGGGTGGAAGGAGTTTTCTCTCCGCTGTAATTTGAATTTTAGATACTTTTTTTCCCCTCCCTTACTCACTTTCTCTTTCGTCCCACATCTTTCATCCACCCCACAAGCGGCGGAAAACACAGAGGAGGCGTGCTTCGGCATGGCAGGATACGTTGCGATTTTTTTTCTTTCCTACATTTTCTTAATTGGATTTTTAATGAGATCGTCCCGAGTTTGCTGCCATTACCACCTCCGGGCGTGTTCTAGGGATTTCTCTCCGCCAAAGAGAAAAAAAGGAACACGGAAAGAAATTGCAATACGATCCATTCGAAACCGGGGAGAAGGAAAAAAGTGTCCCGGTGGGTGCGGAGGAGGAAACGTGATTTTTTTATTTTATTCATTCCTTCTACCCTAGTGATGAAAGAAAATTCGTCGATCCGGTATGTGGAAGTGGTGGGAAAGTGGCGGACCATTTTTAAGGGTAGTTTTTTGTTTCTCATTCTACACCCACTCTGCGCCGTAAGTCGCTTCATCGAAGCGAAAGTTCATTATTTTTCTTTCCTACTTTGTCGATGGAGAAATTTAACTTTTCTTCAAGTGGTTTAATCTTTCGGCGGAATTGCTTAAGCCATTCGACCGGGTGGAGGTTTGCTGGGTGTTGGTGGAACGCTGTCCTATGGTTTTATACACAGCCAATCTCATTCGCTAGGATATAACTCTGGGCCCTAAAGAGATGATAAGCTGTACACATAACGGCACAATCGGCGTCAACTTGATGTTTGCGAGACGCCAGCATCGGTCGTGTTGCAGTTTTCATTATGAAACCGACTAAAATAAACTGATGGGTGACTTGAATTTCGATTTCAATTGGAAAAGCATGATTGACCATCCAATGACTGATTAAAAACAGTTGAAATGGGAATTTTCCCCTTCGAAATCCACTTTCTCGGCTAGCGGTAATGGTATGAAAATTCTTCCATGTGCATGCCAATGTTAGAGATATATCTGCTTACCCTTTGATCCTGTTGCCTGTCAAATGCAGAAATAAAAAAAAATGGCCAACTCCTACTCCGAAACCCTTGGAGCTTGACTAGCAACAGTTCGACGTCGTAGTTGCCATTGCCGAATAAAATAACAATCATATCAGTGGTATAACAATGAGAAATAATACACTTCCCAGCTTCTTCTGGGCTTCTGTGCCTCCGGCCACAACGTTACGAATGGGAGTCTCCTCTCGCCTCCCGCCTCCCGCCTGTTCGTGTGTTATCTATCGTGGGAATACTCCTCAGTGCCCTGTTTTTCCCGCCCCACGCGGAAAGCTGCGCATTGTTCCATGTGGTGACCATGTCAACCGAAGCGAGCCGCAGGAAGGGAGGAGAAAAGCTGTTGCCGAATGTGCGGAGGAGCCTGCAACATATCGCACCATTTGCTGAGTTTTTGACAAACCCCAGAGCGGGCTAGCGCGAACGCCGTCTGACCTTAGCCACCGAGGAGGCCGTGAGGAGTGCGCTAAGAGCTCATGTTCCTCAAGAAGGTTCTCTCATTGCCATTCGCAGATAAGCCTTTCCGCGGCAACAAAAAGGCGATTGAGGAAGCGAGTGAAAAAGAATGGGAGCACGTGAAGAATATAGTCGAAGAAAAAGACAACAAGAAAATAAAACAGAATCGACAGCAACTCACAATAACAAGATTGTCTTTCACCTCCGGAGTAGCACACCCGCGTGCATATACTTCGATGTGAGGACAAAAATATCCATTCGTGTCAGCTTGACGGGCCCGGGAAGAAGGGAACACGGAGCCGGGGCCTGGAGTCCACGAAGCAGGACAACGAGCAGGACACGCTCGGTTGCGAATGTAATCTACATATCCAAACATGGCCGGTAGATTCGCTTCAACTCCTTATGTACACATTCCGCCGCCTGCCGACTCTCGCCGCAATCCTTTCTCTTCTTCCGCGTGATCGGAAGCATGGAAATGGTTCTTTCTTTTGCTGGAATACCAACTAGACGCCAGGGAGGGTTTGACATTTGGAGACTGAAGTGTTTTTTTTTCTTCTTTCCTTCATGTGTTGGTCCTGCTCCTCGTGATTACTAATCCTCAATCCTTGCCGCTTTACCATAAGCCAAGGTAAAGTTGCGACTATCTATCTTTCCCTAGGACGTAATCACAAATACACGACTCTCCGGAACTCGCCCCAACCCATAGACGTGAGCCACCCTCCGACATGTGCAGGTGATTGCCTGCTTTGCCCAAATTCTGAGGGCCGAAGTGAAGCAAAATTAATTGAATTCAACCGAAATCACAATCCGCTCCGCATTCAAACGTGGGGAAAGGGAAAAGGGTTGCTCCTTGAGGTCTTCGACAGTTGGATACACACATTTGGGAAAGTAAATGTCACGGAATCCGAATGGTAAAGGGGTGCCAGATAATACTGGATGTTAAATTTCGTGAAATTGAAAGCGATTTCGAAGACACAAGACTCTGGCCCCCGCGCCCTAAAAGGCTTTTCTCGAACTGCTACAAACAACCATGTTGCTATGTTTTGACCATAACACAAGAGTGGAAGTCTCGCTCCCATCCTCAAGCATCCGGAAAGTACAATTCGGGAAAGGTTGAACGAAACATTGAATAAATCTTCCCGGAATCGAAACTGTACCCCAATCGAACCGAACCTTTCCCGCTCTTTCGGGCTAAAAACACTCGCGCAGGGTAGAGATCATTGATAAAAGAACGATTAATCACCGGGAGTACCCTGAGCCCACCGGAACCGGAAGTGACGATCGAAACAGGGTAAGGAGGCCGCCGGCTGGGTTGCTGGCAGGGGGGTTGCGGTACCCAAAAGCGATCCTGTTACTCCTTCGCTGGTCAACGTTTTACAAAGTGAAGTGTCCCTTCTTATCTTGATATCGATTTCGATTTCATCGTTACTAATCGGTTGCCGAGAGTTGCCGCACACGAATGAGCAGCTGGGCTCACTGGAAAAGGCGTAAGTGCCGTTTGCTTTAATGTGTGCGTTTGTGTATTGTGTTTGTTTTGTGGAAAACTGAAACTCATTCTCCATTTCTGTAGCTTTCCATGTTTTGTTTTTGTTGCGAACGTGTGTGGTGGAAATATTTGAAAGACAGAAGTAAGAAAAATCAATTACTAAGCAAAGAAATAAAATATTGTAGTTTTTAAAAAGTTTAGTAAAACTCAAAACTTCTACGATTCTACTCATTGCAGCATATGGGCTTCAAAAACGAATAAAACATTTCTTTCGTAAGTCGGTTGTTGAAGAAGTTCGTGAGAGATTTTAATTTCCTCTTTAAAATTAATATATTTGTTTCCAATTATTGTTCCTAGTCATGTCGTTCCGGTCTACAAGTTAGAAAATAATAACCAGCTGGAAAATAATAACTTTCCATTTGGTGGCATCCTGGAACTTGCCACTCACATGTTGTGAAGGCGGCGGGAAAATAAATTGCATCGCCCCGGGACGAGCTGTAAAAGGTCTAGCTTTACTTTATAATATTTTTTCCCAGCCCAGGTAGCCCTTTCTCCCGGACCCTTTCCATTATCTCTTCGGGGTTTACGAGGCGCCTCCACCCCACAACCGACCGCCCACTAGCTATGCCTTCGACCGAAAGGAAATCAATTCAATAAATATAATTAGTTTTCCATTCAATCGCGCCCGCGGTGGAGTGGATGGTCCGGCCGGAAACATCGTCCGCGGCAATCGGGCGGCATCATACCGGGCTGGCCGGGGGGCGCGCGGGGATGACGGCGAGGGCGAAAAATTACATTAATTGACTTTCGGACCCCGTCATTAAAATTAAATACCAGCTTACGTGCGGACTTTTACAATGAGTGTACCACGGTGAACTTTCCAGTCCGGCCCGTCCGGCTGGCGGCCATTCGCTTGTCCTGTATCCGTGACGCTCACAGTTTTGTTTTCTCTTTTGTTTAGCGGGGGAAAAGGGTTCCCCCGTCGGAAAATGGACATTGGATGCCCTTTGGAATTTGGTCCCGGTGTTTTCCAGCACTACTCGCAACCGACGCCATTCATTTGCGGTTCGTGTCGGCCAAGGAGAGAAATAGAATGAAAAACACATACTAGTTATGAAGTGAGTAAATAAAATCGATAGTTTACTCGTCGTATCGCTTCTATAGTGAATTACACACTTGGCTTATAAAAAATCTTATTGTTGCTCGAATCGTTCGTTACTTTAAACTTTAAGCTGGCATTAAATGCTTAAAGCGTTTTTCAATGTATTATATGACATGGACGATTTTCTTCTTTCAACTTTTTCAGCAATGGATTCAACGGTACGGAATTTGTACAAAGAAGAAGAAAACTTAAGAACAAAGAATAGAAAAATATAAAAAGTTTATCACGGCGGGTACGATTTTCACAACAACTTTATGATCTTCACCCTGCATCATTAATAACAATGATAAACGATAAAAACTGCACTCTGTCCAAAGTGTGCATTCGTGGAGCGGCACCGGATCCGGGGAAGAGTTCTTATGGAACTACCCAACCCAGGATAGTGTATGTCTTTCGCTAGTTTTTGTTTTATTTTTGCACAATATTCCCAGTCCGAGTGTGTGCAAGTGCAAATTGTCGCTGTGGTGGTTCAAGCGGGAAAAGAAAAGGTTCCACCGGTCCATAATTTATTCACCAGCCATTTTGCTAGCTCTTAGAGCGGGATAAAAATGGTCGCATGGAGAAGTTTGGAATCTAAGGAAAAATTATGTGCAAGTAAAACATCATCTGAATGTATTCCTGAAAGCCATTCTTTTGTTAGTGGTGGTAATGACCAGTGCGGGATGGAAAATACAATGTGCCCAGGGAAAAACAGAACACAACATGTAAGTCCAATGCAGGAGCACCAGTTTTGATCTTACAGACTTGGGTGCAGTATTTCACATTAGTCGAATTTCGTGTTCTTCTCATATCCTTTCGTACGTATCCTTCGTCTTTATAAGCAAGGCGATTCGTTTCTTCGCACATAACAAGGCGCACATTTTTCATTTTGCAGAGCAAGACAAGAAAGAAAAAGGATTTTTTTTTAAACTTTCACACCAACGTAAGAGAAACTCGTTTCCAATAACTACACAGCATCTTCCCCGTTTCGGCTTGAGGGAGGCAAAACTCGTTACAAGCATCGGAGCTCCTGGTGTCAAGGAACTTACTTTTGCCATGAGTAATATAGAAGGAACGCGCAATATGAACAAACACAGTTGATTCTGGTCCTTCCCTGAGGGCAACTGCCTTCAAGCTGCTTGTGTAGGATCTTTCCTTTTCCTACAAACACGATTCCCTTTTCCATCCATACCTCCCATAGCATCGATGGAGTTTGTGTTTGTTTTAGCTACTGGATTTCGTTTCGGAATTTCTTCCATACTTTTTATTTTTAAATTGGGTACCGTCGTTATATATTATATTTTCACTGCTTTCCTTTTGCAGGGGAATGAGAAATGATGCAGACGGTTTTTAATATGGTGAATTTAATTTAAATTTAGTTTTCCACCGAGTTTTGTTACGTGCTTTCGGTTCTTTTAGTTGGCCGTGGTATATGTCTTGCTCCCCTCCGTGTATTCCTATTCGGTATATCCTTTATTCGATTAAAATATGCTATAGCAGCATATTCAATAGTAGAATACATATTTACCTACGAATCTGAGTATTATTGTACATCCATAAAATGCGCATAAATTGTACATCCAAAAAAAGAATGCAATGATTTACTAGTTCATTCACTAGTTCAAATTATAAAAATGTTCGGTGCTTCATTTAAAAAACTAACGTGTGGAATAAAAATTTAACAATGCCTTCAGTACCACACTCAGTAGAACCAAGATGGAAAGTTAAAAAAAATGTAACTGATGTAAGAGTAAAGGATGGTCGTCCCAACAAGGCTCATTGGGATCAAGAATAAAGAGACAAATCCTGTGAGCAGCAACACATTCCAAGGGGCAACGGAGATGGCCAGAGAACAAAATTTGTGTCATTCCTTCGCCGGTCCTTCCGCATCCATTACTCGCACACTTACTACAAACGTAACGTACATATATAACACGTTCCTAAGGAGGAAAAGTCAACAATAAGAACTGCCGTCGGAGGACAGCGAGGACAGCAGGGGTTGGGTTTGCGAGGAGGAATGGAAAAATGGACCTCCCCGTTGGCACCCATGGCGAGTGCTTCGAGAAACCACCCCTGGAGCCATGGGACCGGGTGATACGAAGGGAAATAATAAAATATGGGCGACAGATTTTACCATCGTTCGAACGAGTTACGGCAAGTGCGGTACCTCGACGTTGACTGTCGTCCTTCCATTCCCCTCTCGGATCCCCTCTACATAGCCGGCGAACGATGGCCAGCACCATGGTGGGACAATTTCACCCACCCCATCCAGCGAATGTGTGAAATTAGTGTGCCACGGACGAGTACGGCGAGAGAAAAACTGATGAAAGGATTCATCCAGGCTTCGGTCCCTTCGGGAGTGGGGATGAGTTGGTGCTGGGAGGAAGAAGAGGTGGCAAAGAAAAATGACAAACGAATATCCACCATCTCGAATGCGATCCGGCGGCAGGATTTTTTTTTCTTCCGTCGTTGGCAATGTGTGCGAAAGGTGGCGAAAAGTGCCTGTAAGCAGTGAAACATTTCGATCCGAGCCAATTCCTGCGCTCCAGTTGCAGGTGAATCTCCGTAAGAGAAAAAGAGAACTAGCGGGACAAAGTTCCTCGGCACGGGAAAAAGGTAAACGGTGGCGCGAGGGGAACTGGAAAGCATAAATATGAACATATTATGAAGGCTTCGGCGAAAGTTGCGCTTCCTTGGGTAGGTGTGTACACGCGAGAACCGCGTCCTCGGATAAACTTTCTCACCCTCTGTCGTGAAATTTCCCACTTCGGATTCTGCCCTCCCTTTCCTTCCACTACTGGTTGGGAAAGTGGAAAGTTTCATCATTATTCATTCAACGACACGGAAAGCGCGCCTTCGTGGACCTGGAGAGTAGGTGAAGGGTACCTTTCTTGAAGGACCAGAATAACGGTCGCATAAAGCGGGGCCACCTATATGTATGACCGCCGGAGGGGGTGTGGTGAGCGGTCGCATCTGTATGTGCGCGCATAATTGAAATCTCAAGAGTCAGTTTTCTCAATATGAAAATTGGTTTTTTCTTCCGTACCATACGGAAGCGGACCGTTGGCAATCTTCCGTTGCCATGCCCGAGAATTATTGTACGAGGACAATGTACGGTATGCTCGATGGGGAAAACACACGCACACACACATACTCATATGTGGAAATGTTTCCACCGCACCTTTGCCAGTGAATTTCCACTTCTAGGAATGAAAAAATAATCCTCTGGAAACGTTCCAAAAAAATAAAACTGTGAAAAGTTGGACAGGCATGGGTTGGGTTGGAAAATTGTTTTCCTATTTTTCACCCACCTAATCCCCGTGGCGTCCGTTTCGTACTCGGTTTGGCAAAACAAGATCCAGTTTGTCAACAAGTGTATAATTCATTATGGCCCCGGTACTTCTGTGGTACCGCAAAATGTAAACGAGTTAGATAACTGGATGTAAAGAGAATAAACAATTCGATGGTTATGATTTATTCAACAGTGGGTTTATATCTCAGAAACGATACACAATTTTTTGTTTCGAACTTCTAGGCTAGGGTCCTCATTTAATGATCCTCCGATAGAAATTACCTCCATTTCATTTAATTGATCTTAATAAGGTTGCATCAAGTATCGTTGCGTAATTTAGGGACTAATTTAAAACATTATTCCATCGATCATTTTAGACATTGGATATGTTACAAGTATTCTTCATCAGGGGTTGATTTGCCGGCATGAAAACTTGCGGGTAAAACAGCACAAATGAGTATCATTAAGAGGAGAATTGATCGAATTGTACTGTGCTTGGGGAGCTATCACTGTAACGGTTACAAATTAAAAAACCCCGATAGTTTCCAATAAAAGTGATGATTGATGATGTGATTTGATTAATGATAAATGCGCTTTTTTCTATCGGATTCATTACAAATAGTGCAAACAGTTTTGGACATTTTCCTCGGTTACGTAACATTGTGTTTATCATCCACTAAAGACACTCATCGTGACGCAACTCGAAAGATGGGCTTCAACCTTTTCTATAGCATCAGCGCCGTACATCGACGAGTAGTAAAAACCCAACGACACTCATAAACCCCCCCCCCCCCCCACACTACCATCCCTCGGGAAGGGATGGGCATGAATAATTGATGTCCTTTCCGCTGAACTCAACCGCAGGCCCGGCGAGGAATGGAGCGAATAATTATGACACACTCTCTGCCGTTCATTTCCGCCCATCGTTAGGCAGGAATCGACTGGCAGGTAGCTTGGAGGTGGAACGAACGGCGAACGGACATTGGTTGATTATCGCATGCATACACACATTCGAATCGAAAAACCATCGAACGGACGAAGGAGCCGTCCTTGTTTGGGACCATGGTTATTAGAAGAAAAGCTAGCTAGAGCTAGACCGGGAGCGGTCGGTTAATGGGGCGATAGTGTGGGGCTGCCGAGGGACGTGGCGAGGCCTCGGAATCGTTTGTTACAAATGAAGAAGGACGAATGAGCCGGCGTACCGTTTGTCACGATCTTCGTCGGTATGGGCTGCTACGGAGAGGGATAAGAACACGCGGCAAAGAAACAGACGAGTGTCCTGCCCTGCGAGACATTTGATGACAATGGAGTGTGGCCCGGGGCGGATGTTAAAGGGATGTGCGATGTGCTGCCCCCCCTGGGAGGGCCGGGTATGGAAGATGGGACCAAGGATGGAGGAGCATATTGATCGATTATACATGCTGTTATTATACATCGCATTCGTTCTGTTTCCAGGCTTGGGGCTGGTGCGAGGTGAGAGTGCGGACCATCCCCTATAGCCCATTCCACCGTCCTTCCCAGCCGAAGGAGGGCACGCTGGTTGAGCTAAGGAGCAGAATACTGGAATGGCACAAACAAGTCGCTCGTAAACATGAAATCACGTGGTGTCATAAAAAAGCCACAAGACACTCGACGATGACAGTTGCGCCAACCTGCCCCACCCGTCTGGGTGTTTGGGAAGCTAGAGCCCCTGGAAGTGCCGAACGCGACGAGAAATTCGTGGAAGGATGAAGGATATTTACATAGCAGTAAGTGGTGGTGGGTTTTTCGCCTTTATTTTTCGGTACAATTTTGTTGTGGTGGCAAATTTGCAGCTAAGGCGAAAAATGACTCGAGCTGCTTCCATTTTGCGTTTCATCAACGCTAAGTAAAAGCGAGAAGCAAATCTAAACGACAAAAAATAGAAAATGCTTCATTTGCCTAAACTTCTATCCTCCTTTTATCGAATCCTTTTATTTGTTACAATGAGTCATACGTGCAACTTATGGAACAGCTTCCTCAACGCGATTTTACGAACTCATCATTTATCATCAAATGGTTGGGCAAGTCTGATTCAGAAGGCATGAATGTTAGAGACATTAATCGAAGATTCCAACCTTGAAATGTTTTGACTTTTCACTTTTCGAAGCTCGATATAGTTCACGCTCAATAGGTCATTCAATGCTAGGTTTTGGAGTCCACAAACGCGAGGTTGACTTCAAGCGTGTGGAATCGAGGGCCTACCGAGTCTCGCGTTTACAGTTTAGATTTCCTTATGGAATTCATTTTCCATCATTACTGCCAGTGGGCCCTTCTGACAAGCCGTCTCGCACATGGCCATTTAAATGGATCGCAAAAGGACTGTAAGCAAAGAACTGGAACTGTCCCGAAACACGTTGCCTGATATACGGCGATGAAATCAAAGGCAGAAAGGCGAATCGCATCGTGACAGCGATTGGTTTATGAGCTTTGATTTCGTTTCTAGGTCGTCGTTTTAATTTATTTACGTAAATGACAAACGGAAACCCGGAACGTTACGGAAGGACGCGAAGGCTACTGGCGGACGGCAGCCGTTACCGGCGGAGGAGCGTGTATTTTGTCTTGTTTTATTTCCACCAATGACTCCCGGTTTGGGTTTTATACTCCGGGACCCCAGCCCTGCCGTGCGATGCTTGGGCGCGTGTGCATAAGCAACGGTGAGGAAGTTTGATTGATTTTTGTGGTTTTGTGGCATGCCGGTAAACTAGGGGGTCCTTTTCGTTCCTTTTCCCACCCTTTGCTTTCCCCCCCGTCCGTTTGCGAAGCTCTTTATTATTCTTGTAGCGTTTCGCGTTCGCTCCTTTCGCCGATTCGTGCTGGGCTTACTGAAGCGTGGCTTGTTACTTTTTTCTTACCACCTCTTAAGAGGCCTCATTTAGCCTTCCCGATGGTGAACGTTTGTCTCCCAGCCCAGGTTTTGGAAACCAGCACTTTTCGACTCCGTTCGCCAAAAGTCAACCGATTTGGGTATCAGCAAACACACACACACACACACACACACACACACACACAGCCCCCGAAAAATAGGACCCTTCGTGTCGGATAGAAGACGCTATTTCGGAGGTACTAGAAAGGTTTCAATAGTAGGGACCCTACTTTGTTTGGAATACTTTTAAGCTAGCTGAACGTTCTCGTTGTTCGTTTACATATTGGAAATTCCTCTTTCATTCAACTAATAGGTGACAATTAAATCCAAACTCACCCCGAGATTAAATCTGTTGAAGGATACAGTTTGTCTATCGTTCCATGGTTGTTCTTTTTACCTGAAAAAAGAAAGGTTTATCGTTAGTTACTAACTTGCAGTAACATGTTAATATTACTATATGATAACATATATCAGTTTCGCTAAAATGGTTATAGTATGGTTTGATAATCGCACTCTTTCATTACATTAACTCAGTCAGGTTATAAGTTTACTCCACTTGGAAGGATTGAATCGAAGTGAAAGGTCATAACATATACAAGAAAAATCCTCTTACAAACTCCCATCACCCTTATAGAGATAGATACGAGAACGTAATCTACGTAGAAATGTGATCTCGCGAAACGCTACTACATTGAGCAGTGGAAGAATGTCGACGGCATGCGCTTCAAAGGACCTGAAATGGAATGTGAAAGTGATAAGTGGAAAATTGAAGTTAGGTGAAAGCTGTCTCGCGTAAAAGCTTCCTAGAATTCTTCTATGGCCCCGGTTTTGGGGTGGCGGGTAAATCGCATTTGTGCATACGACGGGAGAGTGGTTTTGCATGATGAAAAATGAGACTTTCTCTAAAACTTTCCGCTGGAGGCGTGAGACGGAGGCCGTCTCTACCGGGCTCGAGGGGCCTACGAACGAGGCCGGAAAATCGGACGCCTTTCGGGTCGAGTGTGGGGAAGGAAGCGAAAGGCTCATTCCGCTGCACTGGAATAATGATGTATGCAAATGCAGCTTAGACTGCAATGGTGTTACCTCACTGAAGAAGGACTCTCACACAGCATGCAACCGTACGCAGGACGCACGGCAAGGGCACGCGAATGCTGGTGCGGCAGGAGGATTTAGGGACTTCCTGAAAGCCGTGTGTATACACTCACACACGGGTTTTGATGAAGTAAAGGATAAGCTTGGAGCGAAGGGAAAAAAAGCGCAAAGAAAAGATGAAAACCGTCTTTGAAAAAGGCTTCCTTGCATCCTCGCTTCGCATACGGTAAAAAAAATCCTGGTAGGAAAATGGTGGTTTCCTAGTGTTGGTAAAATCGCATCGGGAGCGGAGCGGGCGGGGTTTAATAATAAGTTTAGGGATTACCAGAAAATTGCAATATACGGCCCGGCGTGTATGTGTATGGGAAGAAAACAATTTTTTAATAAACTCACCCACCGGCAGCCAGCCCTTTTTCGAGTCACGAAAAGTTTTGGAGGATCGGTCGACATTTTCGGTTACGAGGCAAGAAGTTAATTTTGGACAGAATTCCAATCTCAACACGCTGGAACGTCGGAACCTGCGGCACTATACGTGGCACTTTGTCACGGCCCGGAAGGGTGAGGGAAAAAGGAAGGGAAAACTATAACCGGGACTTTGAAGTTAGCGTGATGTATTTTCCGGACGGAAAATTCCGCCGCCAGAAGATTTGTCAACGAGTACGTACGAAAGCGCGAGTATTGGCCGGGGCCGTACAGCTAACAAGCTTTAATTTGAAAACATGCAAAAAGTACCTTCCCTCCCAATCCATTGCACCGCACTTGTGTGTGTGCTGTGTGGAATGCGTTTTTTCTCGCTCTTCGCACTGGTCTCGTTACTCTTCCCCGACGCTTGGGAGCAGCTTGTCAAACGGCTTCCGTGCGATGGTAACGCGGACGGGATTATGCTTTGATGCTTTGGTGCAGCTTTCGAGCGAAGGGACGCTGGAGTGGAGTGTTGGGACGCTGGAAAAATCTATCCGTAATTGACTTCGGTGTGGAGTGTGGTGCTTGTTGTGGCTTTCCCTCGTAACGAGCTCCGTTACGACGTTAAGAAGCTGGCAATAACACTCACGGTATATTAGTTTACTCTTAGAAATATGTTGGAAGCAAATTGACCGAAGGGATCCGGAATGCATAGCGAGAGAAATAAAGCGAAAATCTGAGCCAATTAGCTAGATAATAATATGCAGCAATATCTCCTCTTCTCTACTACAAACTTTAAGGAAGTTAACGAGAAGTATTTTCCAAATATAAACGAAAAATACATACAAATAATTCCTGTGGTGATTGGCTTGTGTAATACTTCATAAATAATCTTTTTGTAAATAAATTTGTAATTTTTTTCCATTACAAACTATTCACAAGTGTGTGTAATACCAAATATGACACAAAAATAAGCAAAACTTGTTAATAAAACTTGTTAATAAAACATAATAATTTTCCCACCATCACGTACCGGCCACTAATCTATTGCTTGCAATATTGTTCCCCCCTGATAATGTGTTTTATATGAACCAATTTCTGTCTTCATTCGCCTCCCACAATGGCTTCTTCTCCAACAGCATTAAGCCTTCTTTAAGCCACTTAAATGCTATCATTACTTCCTCCGTAAGGAACCATAAGGAGAAAGGGGAAGGGAATAGAGCCCAGTTAACGCAGGGCCGCAACATAACATATGCTACAAATTCATTAACGGTCATGATTCAGCAGCAAACGATTATGATGGGCTCTTAGCTCGGAAGCAACAACGGGAGTCACGCATGGAGCTCGTTGTCTCTCGTTGCTCATTAGTGGCATCGATTTGTTTTCGTCCTTTTTCTGTGTTGTGCGTGTAAGTGATAAGGGCGCAAAGGGCTCTGAAGGAAAAATGTGGAAAACATGGAGCAAGCTCTAGGCACAAGATGAGTTAATTAAATCACTTCAGCGCCGATAAATCATTTCATTAACTGGCCGCTAATGCGCGCACGTTTCAGCTCAGGATGTCCCCGGTTTCCGGCACGTTCGGCGCGTCCCTCTTGTCCTCCCATATGGTAAGCATATGGTTCTTCCGCTGGAGCCCACGCACGCACATAAATTATGTCCCCTACCGGAGTCCATCTCCCGGCGTACATGATGATCATATGAGCGGCTTTGGCTTATCATCGGGAAGCCATCTTCGCACGACGGTGTACTCACTTCTCCATCACCCATCGCTCGAGGGGGGACAATGTTTTCCGTCATCTAAATTGCTCGTAAATTACCACCCCAAACGCAAGGCGCTAGACCACGCTGGGAAACTGGACACTCTCGTAATGTAGTAATCATGTACCACGAATCCATAGTCCGGAAACTGGCCACGACATAAATTAAGCTAGTGTCCTTGTTTCCCTCGCCGTGCCACCGAGCATGGACACAGGGTGGTGTGTCCTTTTTGACTTCCTGGAAGGCTGGTATAGGAGGCTAGATCGGGACAATATTGACACGAGTTTTCCGTGGGTACACGCTCAAAGAAAGATAATTAGAAGGAAGCAGCCACCAAGCTCCTGCAAGACGACACCCTCTTCGAAGAAGTTTCGCCGTGTACGACCATAACACACATCATGTAATCTTCTCCGCACACAGCAGAAGGTTGGAGGGACTGTTGACTTTTTACTCCGACCATGAAGGCCGCTGATCTTATCGTCTTCGAACGCCCGTACATGGAGGAAGATGCGTTCCTTCTGTTCGAATTGCTTTGAGGTGGTCAACGCTTCGCCTTGCGCCGTCCACTTCGTTCCTCGAACAGCCCTACCGATAATGATGATGACAGGACGGTGCTCAAATTACAGACCGCACTGGTCAGTCTCTACAAGGATCGTTTCATCGAACCGTCTTCCTCCTGGGGCACGACCGATGGTCCGGTTCGTAAATGAGTGAAAATAACAACCGTTTCGCAAATAATCTTCGAGTCCATCGTGAAGCACCGAGGGTCGAAGGACACGCACTCACGCGCCTGCCATCGTACGGACGAAATTAAGACCGAAGCTGTTGTTGACGTCTGCTGGCGTCTTGTCTGGCGTCCTGGAGTCGGAAGTTGTTCCCTAGCAGAAAAGCAGGGGGGTTTGGAATGAGCACCAGAAACAATCGCCAAACGTTACCACATCTTTGGATGCTGCCGGAGAAAGCGTGCCGTGCGAAAAACATCCCATCCAAGGGTCGATGGTGATGATAATTGAAAGCGGGGAGAAAGTTTTCGTCGCTGCTGTTTTTCTTTCGGACTTTGTCCGGTAGGGTGGTGTTCTCGCTCCCGTGGGTGTGGGTGACGTGTGTGCACTTCAATTAGCCGCCGGAAGTCAGGAACGTGAAGACATCCTTCGCTATGGCGTCTTGGAACTGGAGCAAAAAGGCGAAGGGGCAGATCCGGGTGGTGCTATACGGTAGAACTCCCAAACGTCCAGAATGCCAGCAATCCCAGCGTGGGAATGGAATGTTCGCACACGGATGGACTTTTGCTAATCTGGACGAAGCGTTCCACGACCTGTTTGATTAAGACCTGCGTGTTGCAGCTTCCGGAGGGTAAGTGTTGTAGCGTGTAATCGAAACTTGTTTCGATGCTGCGGGGGCCACGAGGAGTTCCTACCACACAAAATCAGAGTTTGGCACGGACTAATTGGATCAATTAGCTTGTTTCTTTTTTGCAGGACATTGCGAAAAGTCGGACGTACAATCCCGTTTCCCCGATTTCCTGACAAGCGGGCAATCAAATGCAACCCGAAACGAAACGGTGTTCGGGTGTGTAATGAGCAATTGGATTGCGTGAGAAAACGACGATCGAGAACAGGAAATGTCGTGATTTAATTTGATGTGAGAATGCTTCAGATTGTCCTGTTTAGGGATTAGTCGCTGGAATGAGAGTCGGGAGTTGTAATCGTATTGTGGGAAAAAAGCATAAGCTGTTGCAAAGTCAATTGCTACATCATTATTTAATGACCAAGTAGTGTCTGGGAGTCAATACATGTGTCCCACACAATTAGACAAACATTTGAATGCACAGTACTGTCACCATAGTTACTACGGAGGCTTCAATGTCTGAAGTGGAACAAGTACAAGTTCAGTAGAAGTAAACATATACAAGTTTTAATAACCTTCAATAATGTTAAAAGTTGATAATTGAAATTTTATTTACGGTTATCAAGCAAAGATTGAAGTCTTTAAACGATTATAACGTTCTTGAAACATCGTGCCACCACTGCTACGATAAAGCCATTCTACTAGGATGGATGGCTCATTAAGTCCAATTTGTTTCCGTAACGAGCCGAAACCCGACAGAACCATTTAGAACGGCGAGCGAGGACACGATACCGATGTCTGCTGTGTGACAGACATATCCCCGTACGTCGATGGTCGAAATAATTGATCATTACATCACTCATTTGTCCGTTATGATTTACATTATGCAACGGGTCTGCCCGTGGGCCCCACCCACGCGTTCCTTCATGTCGCTTTGTCTCCCACTCGACACTGTCTTCCCGCCCCACCCTGCCACAAGTCTCTCCTTGTGGCCCTGCGGTCATTATAATCGTTCGTCCGCAACGACTCATTAGTATGCATTCGTTTGTTCGTCGTTCGCCCGGCGTCCCGGTGTCGATATGAATCCCCCCAAACTGTGTACGGTCGTCATTTACGCGACCCGTCTGTGGCCTAGGGGTATGGAATGGGGCAAAAAAGGGTTCGTCGCTTCCGCATCCCGCTCCAATCTGTTCCGATGTCATTCGATGTGTGGAATCGCAAGGATGAGGTTCGGCAAACAATACCGGCCACGTTATGACTGACATTTGATGAGAGAAATGACAGCACTCATTCCGCAGTGGTTCGCCCACATTCTGGGTGGAAATAAGGGAACCAAACTTGTGTCTGTGTTCCGATGAATCATTAGGAATCGTTAGTGTGGAATTCATTACTCAGTTATTTTACGATTAACAACACTCGAACGATTCCGCCACGCCTGCCCAGGTCGACGGAAATGACGAAAGGGAACTCCTCTTCATTGTAACGCGCCGCTCGTGGTGCGGGAGGGGCACCGAGCCCGGGATGATTTCATAACTTTTGCATAATTATTCATGAACTTCTCACACCAGCACCAGTCCGTTGATTGGTTACCAGTTTGACCCGTTCGAGGCCAAAGGCAAAATGCGTAATTTTACCGAAGGCACCCAACCTTCCGAACGGTTGCAAACGATAATTTCTCTCATTTCCCAGGACGAACTTGTCGGGGCACACGGTGCACGGGGTGGATGGGACCGAGCGGGGCAAACGTGCGAAGATAATCATTATGATGAATGATGATTTGATTTATAATTTATGCCACGGAGTGATTAGTGTGTCATGTTTCCTGCGGCTCGCCGTGAACAATGGGGGCCGGGGATCCGGTAAATCGGAAGTTCGAATGGTAGAACGTGGAGCCGAAGGACTGGCCTCTGCCCTTTTACCACGGAAAGGGAACCCGAAACACACTTGAAACAGGGCCCGCGAACGCTAACGAGACAGGCGAGAAGCTTAATTACTTTTACGCTGTACAATCGATTTTCTTCGACTGTGGGGTTTTCCATTTTCACATGGGAGATGGTGCAGTACGAAACAATGGGGAAAGGATCGAACGATTTCCCATCGAGAACCACCTCGAGGTGTACGAGTGGATGTGGGAAATAGAGGAGTTAGGATTGTGATGCGAACGGCGCGAACGGTGCTGTAATTTACACGAGATATCATCAATCATGCATCTGCTGCAGTGCGAATTATGAGGCAACATGGGAATTGAAGTATTTTTCATGTTGCAGAAAAACTTAAAGCATACTAAGAAAACTGCCAAATTCTTAGTTCTTCTTTATATATCAGATATTTTCCCGTTTTGCAAACAACCAAGCAAACAAAGTAAGACAGCGTATGTTGTTTATATTGTTCCCATGAGCAGATCATTGTGTAATCATCCCTATTCAATGACACACTGTTGCTCAACAACCCCTCAGCAAATTGTGCCTTGTGTTAAGCCATCCGTGCGAGATGGTAAATATAAGAGCATCGGTCTCCGCCCCCCGGAAAAATCTCCCTAATGAAATCGAGCGGGGGAAGCACAAACACTCACATTCCTTGG
>JAOEFI010000004.1:32766502-32798094 GCA_034621735.1 Anopheles plumbeus | reverse complement strand
TATCTCCACCTGCTTTTCTTCCATCAACGGGTCGATGGTATTGTGCCCCAGACATTCCAAATCAACTCATATAATCCCTACGCCATTAAGGTAAGGACAAATGCAGACTCATACGAGAAAGGAAACGCCTGATAAGACGAACGTGTTCGTTCTGCACAAAGCCAAATCCCCAATGTCAGTGCAGAACGTGTGGAATTAGGAGAATATTGTGGCCCCCGGAGGCAGTCGGCAGCAACAGTCGAGCGGCGAAATTTCCATATCCTTATTTCTTTTCGGGTGGAAAAAAATGTGACAAGGCACGAATGATTATAGAAAAATCACGACCACCACCCATCAGGAGCGCGCGCCCGATAAGAGAAAGGAAGCACAGGATTTAAATTGGGGAGAAAAAAAAACGTTTCCCCGCATTATATGCACGGACACACTTACACGCGGGGAGTTTGCCGTGTCGGTGTGTGTGTGTTAGCGCGACGGTATGTGCCATTTACATATCAACCTTCACACATGTGCATCCCGAACTCCAAACTGCTCACCCATTCCCCCTACCCACGCTGCAGGAGGAGGTTCGGGGAACGAATTTTCCTGAATGATTCTGCACGGCAGGAGAGAAGAAAAACGCAAATGAGGAAAATAAAATAAAACAGCAACGACGGCAACAGCTGCGGAAGGGGGCACGGAGCGGGCACGGAGGACGTGAATGAATAGAAGAAAAGAACAACCAGTCAGCATCCGGCCCTGATCCAACTCGCCGGAGTCTGTAAGATGGAAACTCAAGATGGCATCCTTCCACATCGTTTCCTTTCCCGACTTTTTTTTTTCTTCCCTTCGCTTCTTTACGGTAAACAACGATGCTGGGAAGGAAACTGTCGTTTTATAATTTGTTTCTTAAACTCCACACTGTCTTTCTCTTGTCCGTTACTAAGCACACCTTCGTTTGACCTTTGCCCAAATGTTCCAATAGTCCATGGTCGACAACGAAAAGTTCACGGCACGGTGCTTGGTATTATTTTTTAAATTCGTGTCTTAAGTAAACCTGTTTTGAGCAGGACGACGATAGAAATGGAGGACTTTAAAGTAGACTTTAGAAATTGTGCTAACACTGTAAGGATGATCAATCATATTCGGTTGTACTAAATCAGATTTAGCTAAAGAATAGAGGGTTTTCTATATCGATCAACTGTTGAACGATTCAAGACCGTTCATTAGTATCCAATTTTGTATCCTTTTGAACGACTTGCGCTAGAAAAATCTTCCCAAACCAAGTATCAGATGTGAAATTGTGATGGTCATGGGTTCGAATCTCTACTGGAAACAGGCCCGAGTTAATAACATGTCGCTGGAGAGGAATCAAAAACACCGTCAGTTGTGTTGGTTTCTATTAGTTCGAATGACGGCTTTCGATCGATAAGGAAGGCCTGATTAATATTTTTTCGATTGTTTTTCTGTAGCCTTCATGAACACAGCAAATGTTACAGCTAAAAGATGTCGCACCGAACGATAGAAGGACACAGTCGGGTGAAATGATTCGCGGAGGAAAAAAAAACGATCCTTACACGGCGCGCATGTATGGATGTGTTCCACGTACCACGGTACTTTTCGCGTGCCACTGCTCGCGTCCTTAGTTTCTCCACTTTCTCCCAGGCTCTAAGAGCCGGGACAGATAAGTTCGGTTCGATGGTTCGTGCGCATCGAGCTGAACGAACGAACGAGAGCATGTTAGCATATATTGTATTTTAATGAAAATACATAAAGATCCTTCGATAATCGGGACCCTGGGAACGGGACAGGGCTGTTCGTGTGTGTGTGTGTGTGTGTCTGTAGCGTGTGTGAAAGCGTAGGAAAAGGCAGCCCGTGGAATGCTTCCCCGTTCCGGAACCGTGGAGGAGGAGAAAGCCAAGAGCAGGGAGGGCCGCTAGCGACGCCGGATGTCGCCCTCTTATCCTTCCCCCTTTCGTGTCTTTGTTTGACTTTCCCGTTCGATTGGAAATCGGTTCGCCCGTGTTCGATTCTCGCCGGGTGTCGTTACTCTCCCCGACTTGCCGTTTCGCCGTACTTTGACTCATTTTATGTACCCTCTCGTTCTAGTTTTACTTTTTACTTTCCCGGGCCCCGGCCACGGTTCGTGTTTTCCTAGGTCTCTATTTTTTATGCCATTTTATGCTTTCCTCGATCTCTTCTTCCGCTTGGTCGGGGTGTTCGGTTTCTCATCTCACGGCCACCGATAGGCAAACGCTAACGAGACCAAGTCAGGGAGGGGCGGCAGGCGGGCGGGGTGGCGGCGCGGGTGGAAATACTTTGCATACGCCCGCGCACATGTGCCGCTTTCGCTGGCACTGTCTAATGGCTGGGAAAATGGGAAAAGGTGGGTGCCCGGAACGTTTCATTTCCAGAAGCGGAATTCTTGCCCGGATTGCTATCGTGTGTGTAAAAGTCGCACATCAAGGCGACCGAATGGGATACAGTTTTCCGAGGATATTAAAGAAGTATCGAAGGGTCCTATAAAAGGATGTGTTTTGTTGTTTGTTTTTTTATGGTGCTACATTTAAACGTTACTCCCATTGGATTAATAAAAGTTTACTGTTGATCGCACTCTTAATAGAAAAAGTTTAACAAACTTAGCACAAACGTTCGGTTAGTAAACCTTTACCATAATAGCAACGGGAAAATTAAAGATAGACCAGCTAAACACGTATTACGTCGGATCACACCATCGACACGGCAGCAGAACACAACGTCATCCTTCAAACGGCGGATTAGCTCGGAACAGATCAATTTCCTTTTCATTGTTCAATCAGAGCCACAAAAGATTGCAGCCTTCACTGATTAAAACCACCGATAAGACGAAGAAACCCCATTGTCTACCTCGGCTCGCCTTCGGAGTGGTTGGCATCGAGTGGTGGACATCCCGATTTTCCCATCACAGTCAAACAAAAGCCAGATTACCGAAGACTTCTGCTTCGGGAGTCCCGGTACAGCAGACGGCATTACTCTGCGTTTTCCTCCGTATCAACAACAATTAAAACCATTTCCAGCACACGGCGATCGGCGATTACTTTCCCTCCTAGTGGTCACCGTTCTCCTTCGTTGTGCTTTTGCTGCCTTCGTCCGTCGGTTTTTATTTTGCCCTCATTCCGTCATTCCGCGCGTCACCGATGCG
This sequence comes from Anopheles plumbeus, assembly GCA_034621735.1. NCBI lineage: Eukaryota > Metazoa > Arthropoda > Insecta > Diptera > Culicidae > Anopheles > Anopheles plumbeus. The sequence goes on along the minus strand of JAOEFI010000004.1, from coordinate 32,794,937 downwards.
CCCTTACCGACTCAATGATGGATGAAATGTAAACAAATCCTTCGCTTCGGTAGAGGTTTTCTTTCCGGGTTTTGTCTACCAGCAACGATTTCCCCCCCTGGCCACTCGGAAAGGAAACCTCACGTACGAATTCGCCTTACCGTTCGTTTATTCTCATCTTCTCCTGCGTTTGATGTCAATCTCCTTTCTACCACGGTCCGTCCCGAGTCTCGAGCGCGTCCCTTTGTTTTCGCAATACTCCTTGCTCCTTGAGGGACTGTGCTCGGTCCGGAGTCATCGATTTTATGCCTCACTCCCTTCCCACTAGCGCCTCGTTTTATCAGACGGTGGTGACTTGTGCATTTCGTGGGTAAACTATCGGCCTTTACGCCAGCACGTCTCGGAAAAGCCAGACCGAAATCGATAGCGGAAAGCGGCTGCACTTCCGGGCGACGGCGGTGGTGGCGGCGACGGCTAAGGTTCTTTGTTGAAATGGCAGTTTTCACCCTCGATTGAGTCCCGTAATTGTCGTTTAATTCGAAAGCATTTCTTACCGCCCGGCGGAAGGAAACCGGCGCCGCGGCAGCAAATTGATCCTTCCCAAGATCCGCATGGTGGAGTATGACAATGGGTTTTCATATCTCTCGTAACTGGTAGTCGAATGGGTTACAATTCGGTTGAGCAAACACAACTTCAGCGAGATAAAATAATGCACATTACACATTACAAAAATTCAACGTTCAAGGAATAACGAACAACGTAATTAGACTTACGGATTGCATGGGTGTATTTTGCAAGTCGTTCGAAAATTACCTGGAAATAAAAAGAAACATGATTTAATGATAGAATCTATTGCTACAGTATATCTACACCTAATCTACTGGATGATAGAATTAATTGCATCAGCTTTCCAATCTTTTCTTTCGAATATTCTCATGCATGGTGTTCTGTACTCTACAACGTGCGTAAATCGTTGATTACAGGTTTCTACATCACGGTCGAAAAAACCGGCCATGTATGTTTTATATATTTCTTTTCCTGCTCTTTGTTTTCCTCGCCGGCTCCGATGGTAGTGGTGGTTTAATTCCTTCAATCGAACGTTAAAACAGAGTGGATAGTAAACTAAGCAACGAAATAAATTATCCTTTCTCTCTTCGGCATCCGGGGCCCGGTGTACAGAGTAGCCTTTCCATAGGAGTTTTACCCTCCATCCCAATGAATCCTTCCCCGCTCACCCGACCCTTTCGAGTTCAATTTGTTCTAATGAAACCGAATTAATATTGTATTATTTTCCGTATCTCCACGGGAACAGTAGTAGTTCCTTTGATTGTCCTTTTATTTCGGTCCTCCGGATAGCTCGCCCCTCCTCGTTGCTGTCGGGGCCGTCGTCGGTTTTCAAGTGGCCAAAAGGGGTTTTGATACATTCCGCCGTAGCCGGAGGGAACGGCCGTTGGACCCTTACCGTTTTTTCCCCCGTGCTTTCTTGTACGGCAACGTTACCTCATTCCTTTGTATAGTTTTTTTTTTTTTTGGCTGTTTCATTTACCCCAAGTGCCGACGATGTTTGCTCGAGCAGTGGTTTGGGGCTTTTGCTAAAACCGCTCCCGGCGCATTCGTCCGCCGGAGTCGGAGTCGGAATCGATGGCACACAAATTCGTCAGTTCTTCGGCCCGCTGGCCGGTTGGCTGCAAGGCGGCGCACCGAAGACGCTCGGCTCATAAATATATAAAGGGTAATCAAATTTGGGATGAAACCCGTTGATTAGAATGCGCAAAATTAGAGCGAATTGTTCGGCTGCGGTCACGGTCATGTAATCCCAGGGTAATGTAATCGTTCCAGCAAGCGTCCGACTTCGGCGGAACCGTGCTGGGAGAAGATGTAATGAGTAGCGGAGGAAGTGTGTGGCGGTTTTGCTTCGCTGAGGGAATATTCTCGACCGTTGTTGATTTGATCGAACACTTATTGGATGCCAAAAGTAGCGGATGTTAACTAGTATAGTAAGAAACTCGAAATATAAAGCAACAAAATGCATGGATGAATTACCAGGCATGATTCGGAAACATTTTCTAACAAATCGCAAAATAAATCTTTTTCGCGACATTCTACGATGTATCTTGAACCCAAGAGCGCTGGTAAAAATCGATATTCGCTTAAAAATAGCTAATCATTCTGTGATGAAAACCGAACCAGCCTTTTCCGAATTTCGCCCCTTTTTTTTTTGCAAATGACACCTTTGAAGAAGCATCACGGACAACCGGCTTGGGTATCGGGTTTCCCCTAAAAGTTTTACTTCCTTCGTATGCCAACAGCAGGCTGCGATTTTTTCCGTCCTCTTCCGGGTGCATGTGTTTGTGAGTGCGGCGTGATTTTGCAAACAAACTTTTTCCATCCAGAAAAGGAAACGAGAAAAATTCTCTCTCCACCATAATTGGACACATGGTGTGGCAAATGTGCGAGCATCATGTTTCCTCTTTTAAATATTGATCGAATTTCTATCGCAGTCAAACGGTCGGTCATTGAACTTTTCCCAACGGGAGGAAAAATCAAAAAGGCCAAAAAACACCCCAGTTTGGATTGATGATAAAGTAACCAGATTCTGCGTTTCGTGTAATTTTTACAGGAGTCAACTGATGGTAGATGCTCAAATTAATAGAGGAACACTTATTATAAAAAACAGAGTATAACGCATTTTAGGATAATTAAAAACTCGGTTTGGTGTAACATGGTTTCAGGATGGATGAAGTGGATGTATAAATTACACGATCAAATAACACCCGAAACATCAATGAGTTTTCGATTTCACTGACTTTCAGTTCTTGCCATTTTTATGAATTCACGTGCGTGAAAAAGCTGTTTTCACCGAAAACTGCGCATTCCAACAGCAAAAAACCATCATCCTAAAAATCAACCCACACGTTGATCCACACGGGGGAAAAAAAAGGAGAAAGTAAAATAAGCAAATCCACATCACATTCAAATTTTTCTTCATTCGAAACCGTCCACCCGTGAAACACCCCCCTACCTCGTTCGGTATACGTATTTGCATGTGGCTGTGCACTGGTTGTGGAAAAATAAAATTGTAGTCCGACAAAAAAAGAAAAAAAACCCACATTCACATCCGTCGAATGAACAAAGTCCGTCAAATGAAAGGATTATTTGTAGGTTTTTATTTTATTTTTTCGATTGCCCAAAGAAGAACCGCTGAAAGGGAGCTGAAATCTCATTACATCTTTCCCAAATGAAAATGATACGTATGAGCCTTTTCCAGTTCATTTTACCGATATGATTACGGCATTATTATTACGACGAGCGTATGCGGGGAAAGATGGACAGTAGTGGCGGGGCGGGAGGGAACACAAGAAGGATGTAATCGCATAACTATGGAAGCTCCGGAATTCCAGTGGGAAACGCGTCGCTTCGGCATCTTACGTTTGACAAAAGTAGCAACTACCGACGACTTCCGGGAAACGTGGGCGAGCACACTCGGGAGGGGTGGAAAATGGCCCACGTTCCACCCGGACTCTGGATGGCGCTATTCATGTGTCCATTCCATGAGACGCATTGTGGCATCGTGTGCATCATCAGCGGAAAATGGTGCCATCTAAGGGGGGCAACAAGGGTTGGCGAAAACGTTTGGGGGTACGAGGGCTCGCCAAAAATGTTGCTCCTCCCTCTTTCGCTTCCAGCAACAAAACGAGAACAGAAACCCCCGGGGGAATCGGCACCGAGCTCGAAGGATGGGCCGCCACCACTGCTGGCATCATCAGAAATTGCGCCTAATTGGAGTACGCTCCTAGTGTACGTTCCTTTATTGTTTTTTATCGCTTCCCGAAAGGGCCATTTTGATAAAATTTCTCTCGTTCATTTTCTCCCGCCCCGTGTCCGCACCGTTAATCCTCTCGGAGTTTTGTTTCACGTTCACTCTCCCCCACCCAGCCCTCCGGAGCCTGCTTCTCTTCTTCTTCTCCACCGGTCGGGCAGGCACTGGATGGATTTTATGGCCTATTTTTATGACAACTCATAATCCATAAATAATTTTTAATTGGATTTGCGCAACCGACAGCACACGTGTGTCTCTGGATTTACTTCCAGTTGTAGCCTATTTCCGGGTTGCGGGTTTACGGCACCGAGGCCCGTGTTATGTTTCTACGTGAACACAATCCGGAAAACTGTGATACGTGTCTTAATTATTCAGGTTGTTGCATTAGACACAAACAATATTAGCGAGCGACGTTTTGATACAATTCAGGACACTTTTACTTAGTTCATTTGTTCGTTGTTGATATCGTATGTTGTATTTTAGTATATTGATTGATTCTAGAAATATGATTATATCTTTAGTATCGTATGTAAGTTTGTATGTAAATACTGACAAATCCTGGGAGGAACAGGAGACATCATCAGGAGACGAAGGCGCTGAACAAACCATGGAGCCTAATGAAGTTGATGAAAATGTCGTGGCAGGTTCTGAGAAATAAAGCGTTCTATTCAGTATTTTGGCCCGTTCAATCTTTGTTAAATCATTCTAGGGTTCTTCTTGTTACGGCAGGCAGAAAGATGATTGACGGCTGACCCTGTAATGCTTTCGATTCGTCCATTAGGTATTCACCCTTCTTAAGACTCCTTTCTCGGACTCCCCGAAGGTGTTCAAAACATTGTACAGTTTCGTCTGGCGTGGTGGCTCTTTTTCATTCCAAATTTCATTCTCATGAACGTGGGTGAAAAAAAAAGGTACAAGTACACCTACACCTTATAACACAAACTTAGAAACACAACGATGCACCCTTGCAGCGAAGGCGAAGAAACGGAACCAAAGCGGAGTTTGGTGCATAAGAATGAGGACCCAACACCCAGCGGCACACCGAATTGGATGCGGTGGAATAAAAATGACTGACATAAATAACATCAATTTATGCGATGCTCCTTCAGCCTTAAAGGATTTGCCCCCACAAAACGACCAGCCCCCTCAACGGTGCCCCTCTCGCCCGGTGGACGGATCAGCACCGAAAAATCCCGACACACTCACCAAAAAATAATAATAATAAACGAACAAATTTAGCACACATCACTTCAATGTATCCTGCACGACCGCCGGTCCTTCGGAAAAGTGGAGGAGCACATCGGTCGGCGAGGGAACACAGGCGAGTAAAACGGCGATGGGGAGGGCATAATGCATCGAATGTATGCAGTTCATTTAGATTTCTATCAAAAAGCGTATCGATTTCCATCGTTTACCGGCGCCCGGTGGAAGGAAACCGATGCCACGGCAGGATTATGATGCAACAAGGAAAACAAATGATCCCTGACTCCCTGTCCATCACCTGGCACCGTCCCCGCTGCGGAAGTGGTGGTGTTTAGAAAGTAAATTACTCGCCATAAGGAAGCCCGCTTGGTGCATTCCTGCATCGCTGGTGCATCGCTGGTGCATCGTCCGGGTGCGGGTCGGGCCTCGGGTATCTGTCTGAAAAATGAAATCCTCTGTTTACAAGGCCCAACAATCCCCTCGTCGGTGTTGGGTGTATGCATAACAATCCTTCACCGACCCTAGCACCAGTCCCCACCACCACTCGCTCCATCGAACTCTCCCGCGATACGTGTAATAGTAAAAGGTAATAATAATCCTGCATTATTTCCTTTCATAAACATTGACCTCAAAAACAGTGGCGGAGCAGGGGGTGGACGGAAAGCGTGCGGGCCAGCAATGCTTATTATGCACTTTCACGTATGCATGCATGCACACCGGCCCCCGGTAGTTGCATTTCCTTTCCCGTCAAGGCGGACCGGACTGATGGGGCGCGTCGGGCGCGTGGCAAAGACAAAGAAACACGGCACGGCGTTTCCACGCTCCACGCGCGGGAAATCCGAAATGCAGTAATCAAAGGACTCGCACCGATCGCAATCATCGGAACATCGGAAGGAAACTCAACTTTTCCTTACTAGAAAGGACCCCTAGGGAAGGTGGGCTGGTGGCTACGACTGTTTGCGCTGGCGGGCGGCAGGCGGCAGAGGAGAGGTGGACAAGAAATGCAAAACCATCGGCGAAGGAAAATTGCGATCGGGAAACGAAACAAAAAAAAACAACAACCTACAACTTGGCCAACTTTGGCGATGGATTTGCAACTAAAGCGGCTGTAATGGGAAATAGACACAGGGAGCGGGAAAGAGCGGCGGAGTGGGAGAGGGGCCGAAAGAGAGTGATGGAGTTTAGGACAAGCAAAATAAATAAAATGTAATAAATTATCCTTTCCACGGTTGGCGCACACGATTGCCTTCGAACGGGGACAGGCGGCACCCCTCGGTCGGTAGAGCACCCGGGAAAACCCACGCCCCGCGCGAATGCTTTTCCTTTCCTCGCTCTAACGAGGAGCTTCTTGGAAATTTTCGGGATGGGAATTTTCATCACTGTCACACGGGCTGCATGGAAACGATCGCGAAAATTAAACAAAAAGAAAAGCTCCAAACGAATTTCCAAACGGAAGGTGAATCCCACCGCCGGATTCGTTCGTTGCACTCGAATGCTGCATCGGGTATCGCTTTTCGTTCGGTTTCAGTCCGCTTAATGCAACCGGGGGAAGATACAACTTCTGGTCGCGAGGATAAAACAACAACATCGAATCCCTTCAACTCGCCCGCGCGGCCGGGGGGAACCAAGCGGCGGTTCTATTTATTATTTCTTTCTCCGATTGGAAATTCGACCGGAAAGAGAAAGCCAAACAGAACCGGCAGCGCCGCGTACGACCCAAAAAACTATCCGACTTTGGTGGACCCGGTTCCCGGTGCACCCAGTCTTCGGGGGCTCGGTGGCACGGCGGCAGGAAGCCCGGCGGTTTTCGTCTGCTAAAAGGGGCTTCGAAATTGGATTTTTCGACTTTGATGAAAATGCCATTCGGCGACGGCAGCCGTTGCGCTGCGATGCAAACGGAGTGTAAATGGCATTCCGGGGTTTTCCGACTCCTGCGTTCTTTTGGTGTTCTTTTTTTTTTGGTGTGCAGAAGTTTTGCGCCGCTGTAGATGAGAAAACTAACTACCGGTGGGGGTGGTTAGTTGTTGGGACATTGTTTTACATACATTGGCCCCCATTCTACGCCAGCTGCCGGGTGGTGGTGACACGAAATTGGATGTGGTTACGATTTTCCGTCTGCAGCTAAGATTAGCATTCGGAATGGTTCTGCGGGAGGGGGTGTCCTGGTTCAACACGTTCAACATGGGTTTCGTTTGTGCGAAAATGAAACACAGGAAAGGCATCGATCAGTGAAAAGTAATTTCAGAACATTTAGTCAGTTCACCGGAGAACGAAACTGTTCTAGTTTATTGTGATTGAATTTCATTCTTCTTTAGGAAATAGATTGCATCCTAGAGGAAAGATAAGTTGCTTACTGCAGAATTTTACTTATACCTGATATTCATTGAATTGGAAATGGCATTGGATTGAATTTGAAATTAAGCAGAAAAAAATTGATTACTTCAAACAAACAAAGAAGCCTTAGCTAAAGATTCCAACCGCAAACAGATCGTGTTGTTGTAGATTAACACATTTGGGAAGAAAGGTTGAAAACCAGAATACAATTTAGACGGAACTCCATCTCCTTTAACAAAAAAAAGTCATAAATTGGCTTCTTGGTACTCCTTTCCCTTGCAAACAAGTAAATGAAGAAAAAAGCCAACCCTTCATTTTCATTCCATTCCATCATCGAACAATGAAAGCCAGAAAAGCGGCTGTTTAAACAGATTTACAAATTACACCACAGATTTTACATGATCCAGCATTCTTTTCCAGGGATGGGTTTCCGGTTCTTTAAACGAAACCAAACCCATTCCACCGACGGTGACGTGTTGAGATGGTCGATAATTTATTCATGAACATCATCTCCGCTCGCTAAACCCTTTTTCACTTCCGTTTAATCGTTCGCTTGCCACTTGCCTTATTAACCTCTTGCGAAGGGTTCGACCGGAAGATGGAAACCCTTTTCGTTGGAAAACAACCCCGAAAGAAGCACGAAATGATGAAGTTCTCGCTTTCCCCTCCCCGTGACGAGGGATGGTCTTCAACAGGAATATTAATTGTGTGTAATTTCCTTAATTCTTTGCCGCGGGAAAGGGTTGGAAGCCGTCGCCGTCCGCTGGTTGTAACGGGTTCGGGTCAATGAGGACACAAAAAGGGAGACTGATTAGTGGAAGAGATTTCCTTACTCCTTAGACAGGGAAAGAAAAGGCCACTCCCGAAGGGGTAAAGTTTCTGATTGAAAGAAACCTTCGGGCGATTCCTTGCGTCCTTGCTTCGTTCCTGCGCCTTGGGGTTGACCGGCAGTGTCGGATGATTATTTGCCTTCGGGGTTTCGATCGCGCCAAATGAGCATATTGCCCGAGGGGTTGATCAGTGGACGGAAAAGTCCCAGCACCAACGGACCACGGGTTGACTGAGGAGGGTTGAGATATTATTTTAATTAGAATCATATTTATGCATGCGTAACGCCTTCGTCACGCTGTCGAGGTTGGTTAGTAGGAGCGTGACACAGCGGGCGCGCAGGAATGGTCAATCGGGAAAAGGACAATGAATGTCGTGGCGGTGTGCAAGGACACGTTTGTTTGTGGCTTGTTTCGATGCGTGATTGTTTTCAAACTAGCGTTTTTGAAGAGGGTTAATCTATTTTTTGTGATTCATATTCAGTGACACTATTTCAACGGAAGGCCCCACCATCCACGAATGACACTTGAATGACACAGAAAGTTTAAAAAAATGGTTTGAAAAATATTGCTTCAGTTGCGAGATTTATTTTTAGGTTCTTAAAGAATTTAAGGTTTAGAACATTCATCGCACATTCACACATTTACAACAACATTCACAGCATTTTAACGTAGTGAATACAGATTATTCTCATTTCTAATAATTCAATCTCTCAGCCATTCCACATGAATGGCAATACTAAGCAACCTTCCGGGATTTGGGAAGGGAAACCTAGTGGGAGGAAAAACTCTCACCATATTGATGTGTAGGAGTTGCGACGGTGCAAAGATGGACTGCAGGATGCTGTTTGGGTTCCGGGTGTCAAGACAAACACTGGTTTTTTCACCACCGGGAAGAAAGACGCAACAAAAAAGCCACCCAGCGTAGGGGGTCAGAATGAAAACATGCCAGAAATCAACAGGGCCACCGTGGGGTACGGAGCCTTTGGCAGGTCATGTGAAAGCCGCAACATTTTGTCTGTCGCAAAACGGACGGACGCTGGAAGGGGAAAGAAAATCGCCCTAGCGCCCCCATCCGGTGGAGTGCTTGAAGACAAGTGATTCGGCCGGCCAATAGAAGAGGCGAGAAAAAATAGAACCCCGAAAACTCACAAAACCAAAGAACACCACATCTTCCGAAACCCAAACAAAACCTTTTGGGAAAAAAAAAAACCCCTCGAAGTTCGAGAGTGACCGGTCGGGCCCGAAATCGTCCCGAAATGGGACGGATGCGAAAAAGCGTGAGCCCGGGGGGTGGGTTGCATGCAACCCCGGGGCAACGACAGTTCCTCCCGTCCGGCGGTCGATGTTTATCTGTTCGTTCGTGCTTGTCACGTGGTTTTATTTTCGGCCGGTGTGTCCAGTCGCGCGAAGGGTGGGAAAACGGATCGCGGCGAAAAGCGGGAAAGCGGCACGGCAGCCGAACGCAGCCGAACAAAATAACAACACAGAAAATCGCTTCAAGGTTGACCGTATCCCGCCTCCCGGAGCAGAACACGGGTGCAAAAGGAAAACACATGGGCTGTGGCTTGGACGAAAGCGCGGGAAAACCCGGGAGGAAATGAACGTTTTGTCCGGTGCGTCCAGCTGTTGCTAGAGAGCGTCGGAAAAGGAAGCAGCGAAAACACGTCCCGAGAATGGCCGTGCCGCCTACCGTGGACTAGGGGCAGTCAGTCACGCACTGTAGGAATAGTCAATGGGAAACCGACGTACCGCAAACGAAACAGGAGCGTTAAAAAAAAGGATCAAAAGGTCCTGGGAAAAGTGGACGGAAGTAAGAATTGCAGGAAAGGGAGGAAGAGAGAGAGAGAGAGAGAGAGAGAGAGAGAGAGAGAGAGAGAGAGAGAGAGAGAGAGAGAAAGAGAAAACCAGAAACCCCAGAATCGAACCTAACGAAAACAAAAAGCAAACCATTTACCCTCTCGGTCTCTCACGTTCTCTCTCGCCCCCTCTGTCGCCCATATTCTTACGCCGCTTCAGGACATGAACTTTGCGTGTTTGTTATCTTTATTGCTACAACAATCGTACAGTTTGGTTCGCCGCTGGTCACTTTTGGAGTCCTTTTCCCCGGCAGGGTGCCACCTATCGCCGTGCAATAGACGCGTTTATGTGTTGGGCCTATCAACAGCAATTATAACGGTGTAAAGCATATCTCACAGTGGCGTTTGCTAGACGGTGGCAATGTAACGATTACGAGGTGTGAAATATGCTAGAGCGATACAAATGCAGATAGATGGATTGTTGTTTCGGAGGGCGGTAAAGAATAAACACATGCGTGTCAATCGCCTTTCGTCCAGTTTTCAGCTTGTTTGAAATGAAAATGACTAAATTTAGTAATGAAAAAGTAAACTCTTTATGTGAACAAGTGTCCCATTCTCGATAGCAAATGACGAACAAATCACTCTCCAGAACCCCCGGCCTACGGTTGAATATATTTTTACAAACAATCACAAACCACACAATCGCACTGAAAATCATACGCTCGGCCCGGTCCGCTGCGGTGGACATCGACCGGCCTCCGAAGCGTAGACCAGCGTCGATTGTAGGATGCTTCGGCGATGGAAAACATGCTCCAATGGGAGGAGGGTGCCACCGGGGCTCGATTGTAGCCATCCTGACCATCGCAATTTCATTCATCCATTTCCTTTCTCCTTCCATCTTAGGGGGGTACGGAAGCGGCCGGAAGATTTTGCGCCAAAAGCATCCGAAGGTAGCCGGAAACGACATTGTTCTTATCATCGTCACCCAACCGGAATCCCGCAAGTCGCTATTCTCGGTGGGGTAGTTTGATGGTTGAAAATTTTCACGTTTCGAATTCTTCTCCGTTCAACGAATATTTTACGGACGTTTGGCATTGTTCATTTCCATTTTGCAACAATGTTTGGAAGCGTTTGTTTATTATTCACTCTAGGGTGACTCTGAATCATTCTTTTGCTTATGGATTTTCATCCATTTAGTTTGCTCATTCAATTCGTTTGTGCGTTTTGTGCTGGTTAAAGAAAAGTTTGTGTCACAATATCTTTTGTTATGTCCGGATTTGGTAAAACCAATATCCAAGGCTCTTTGAAAACATTTCTTGTTCATGATCGAGAATGCTTTGGCCAAATCTGCGGTCCATATTGTTGTTTGCCAAGAAACACTATTAGTGTTCTAGGAAGTCAAACACAAAATGAAGAGTCAGAAGAAGTTTCATTAAAAATAAATGTCATTAAAAAGCTGTGTTATATTTCACACGCTTTCCTGGAACACGCTCCGTCCGACTGCATGCTGTTTCGAAGCCCAGCATTCAAAGGGAGTGAAAAACTTAATATAAAAGTTGACAAAAAAAGCAAGTACTGTCAACGAACGCTTCTGAGAATGGGTGATGAGCACTCTTTTCCACCCACATTCTCTCTTCTTAGCGTACGAACGATAAAGTATGTATTTTTCTGAAAACAGTGTATGTATGCAAGAGCGCTAGAGTGCAGGGGCGCAGGGTGGTAGAGTAGGAGCTTCCAACTAACCTCGCGAGGGCGCACCTCAGACCCGAAGATGCAGTTGCCTCTCGCCTTCTAAAACTGCTCCCTTATTAAACTTTACTACTTTCTCCTCCTCGTTGCGTTCGTTGCGTTCGGCTAAAGTTTTTCCTAAGTCTCGTTGAATGTTCTTCCGCTTTTCCACATGTCGCCCACTCGCTACCACTTTCTCGGCTCAGTCTCCTTTTTCTCTCTCTTTCTAAATAGCATTGCTCTTTTCCACGAGGACCTCCAGTGCTTCTCATCATTCCGTTTTTGTTTTCTCTCGTTCATTCTCGGACTCGCACTTTCTCTCACAAACACACACGATCGTCGAGCATCTCTTTCGCCGGTCGGTTTTTATACCTAGCCTCCCGGTCCCTTCCGCCCAAAATCCACGGTGGGGTGAGTTTTTCCTATTTTTTAACCCTCAGTTCGTGTTATCGATTTTTACCGTACACGTTTTTTTTGGTTCCTTGCGCGAGCCCCTCTCAACGGTTGCAATTTTTTTTCATTTCATTCCATGTTCCCTCTAGTATTTCGTTTGCTTTTTCTCTCTCCCTTTCTTTCTCTCTCGCTCTCGTGCTCTCTCTCTCTCTCTCTCTCTCTGTTTAGGTGAGCTTTCCCGTGTGCGAAGCCTGCGTTGGCTCATTTTCTCTGCCATCAGCGGCAGCGACTCACCCCATTAAATTCATCCATTTGCCAGCATCTTTCACAGCCCTTGTCTTATTTTTTACGGATTTTTTTTTGCCCTACCTCGGACCGAAGAGTCCTTTTGTAGATTTTTTTTCCTCTTCAATTTCCCCTCACCCACACTCGCTGGCATTGCGCGACGCGAACACTCGCACATTCACATTATATATGCAATAAATTACGGCCAGCGAATGTTGGCCTCAGGACGTCCTGAGGGCTGAGGAAAAGTTGGCAGGGTTTTTTTTACTCGCCGTTTTCTTTCGTGCGAAAAAAAAATATCCTTAGGGTGGGCTACAAGAAAATCCCACTACGCGTTACCACTGGATGCTGGATGAGCCGGAGCATCCGAACGTAGGTGCGGATGAAGGATGTGGAGTGGCAAGGAATCGAAGATGAAAAATAGGAAACGCCTGAACGACGGTAGCTCCGTGGAAAGGGGCACAGTGGAGTAACGATGCCGCTCCTTCGCGCGAGGAAAAGGGGAAATAAAAATTTCGCAAGCATACATTCGCGAAACACAGAAGTATTTTTTTTTGTCTTCGTTTTCCTGCTTTTCTTTCTACCGGGATGATAAAATATATAAAATATTCGACGTCGTAGATAGCAACACTGTCTCGACAAGCAGCAATTACAAATACCAATGGAAACAGAGTATTGATCGGTTTGGGTATGGAACTACAAAACACAACAACCCATTGGACTAAGAAAAGCAAAAATGTGTCAAATAATATATCGTCAGGAGAGGCATGAGGTTATTATAATTGATATTATTCACACATCTATCAACATTTAGCATAGTTTCAAGATGCTGTACGAGTTGACGAAAACATTACAGAGACTACTACAATATATATTACACAATTTTTGTTCGTTGCAATTGTGCTTTGCTTGAACTCTTATATATTGTTTTAATTAATTTAACAATTGAAATTAGCATTGTACTCTTAAACACTTTTCAAGCGCCTGACAACTAATTAAAATGGTACATCAAAACATTTGCAACATTAGAGCGACATAATCGGGTCAGATAAGACTGCAAAGTTTCTTTTTATCGTAAAAGACATTGAGACACCTTTCACTATGCAACAAAGAAAACTACTTTAGAACATCTCAACAATTTCCTCTGCGACGGCCGGTATTCGGGCGGTATCGTGTGTGAGTCGCAATCATCGTCCCCCACACACATTCCTTCCTTACGAGCAACCAATTACAAGGCGCAGCATCGTCGTGTGTGGCCTGGTTTTTCATATTTTGCAAAAATCAAATTTCGCGAAAAATATACGCTCACACACGCGATGTCACACGACGGTGCATCCTGCCGTGTGTGGAAAATTTCCCAGTTTTCCCTTCGCGGTGTTCGCTCTTTCTTCTCCTTCCCTCGTGCGCTGCCCATTCCGTTCATTTACTTCGAGTGCTGGTATCAGCAACAAGGCTGCTTACTAACATTACCATCGGTACCACCACTAACACAACGGAGGATTGTAATAAACACCAATGATAAGCCCAAGATTGTTTATGTAATTATGATTACACCGCGTATGAGTGGAGCTACGCTGGTATTTAACCGAACGCTGCGAGTAAGGCTGTGGTGGTGGTTTTTATGTTTTCCGAAACCTGTCGCATCCTCGTCGGCGTCTGTACTTCGTTTTTTTTTTATTTTACTTTACTCATTCTTTCATCTCATTTTTACCATCCACGCTCTCTCACTCGCTCTCTCGAACGGTCTCCCTCGTGTTTTATGCTCGCACTAATGTACACAAAACCTTTCTCTCGGACAGCAGCGGGCTCACTTTCCCCGCTGCGCAATGTCATGGTGATGTTTAGTCCTTTTTTTTCCTTCTCTGCCGTATCGTTCCGTTTCCCCTCATTTTTTATTTCGTCCTCAAGCTACCTTTCTATCGTTGTGCTTTGGAGCCCACGTGTGTGTGTGTGTGTGCGTTGCGAGGAAAAATATGTTGGGGAAATTGTTTGGCGGGGAAAACCGTCACCCGAGTGCACGAAGAGTTTAAGGAAATGAGGCACACAAAAAAGCCACACAATTCCGAAAAAAAAACAAGCTGTACTCAAAACACAACCCAATCGCACGTCAGTGTCCTCACGACGAGTTCTGTCACGAAATAAACTGCAAAAACATAAGGGCTCTTTCTCATTCCCGCTTCTTTGTTGCTCTATAACACTCTCTCTTTAACTTTCTCTCCCTCTTTTTCTCGTTTTCCGTTCTCTTTCGCCTGCCTGCATTACTTGCACATGCACATTTCTTTGCAGCTTTCCTGTGCTTAATTCTGCATTTTTAAATGGAAAACTTTTTCTACACAGAACAAAAACTTTCGCCGGCGGACAATTTATGCGAAGAGAAACACGCTTAAGAAAAAAGCTCCTGGGCAATGTGGCGAAGGTTTTTTCGCCTTTCGTACTTAGTTTGCATATTTTAAGCGAGTTTGTGGAGCCCAGGCGGCATGCATTATGTACACCTAATGACGAACGAATGAAAAATCGTTCACAAAAGTCGGAAAAGTTTTCTTCTAAATGTGGTCTTAGCTATGAAACATTTGGTAGCTACATTACATACCAAAAACTCAGTGAAGAAATTTGTTGTTTTATGACTAAACTTAACTGAAGAAATGCTGTTATGAAAGTGCTGTTATTTTGTTATTCAACATTAAAAGTCTGAACATCCTCCCGACAAACTCAGTAAATCTGAATGTCGTTCATTTGCACCCCTGCCACACTGAGCACCCGTTTCGTACTTTCCCCTATCGGATTTGGCGAGCGTCGTCCTCCACAGCAGAGAGGAATGGAAATTCAATCGAGTTAAATGCAAATCACATATTTTGTCATACACAGCATTCTCGCCTTCTTTTCCGCGATGTGACATGGAATTCCGATTCGGTATCGAACACTCATACTTTTACATACCCCGATTCCAGTGCCGTCGCGCAGCCCACCCACTCATCCACCCACAACAGACGAAAAACAAAACGAACCATTTCATCCCCACGACACCCACGTACGAATTCGAGGATGCAAATGCGACAAGAGATGGATGGATCGGGACCCACTCCGGGGACCCGCATCTGTCGTCCACGTATGTGTTTGTGTGCATTGGTGGTCCTTTTTTCTTGTGCCTTTTACTTTACTTCAAGACGTTTTCATTTTTCCTTGCAAGAAAGTTTCTTTCCACCGTCTTTCGGAAAAAAACCCTCCGCACCGTTTCGTTCATAAATCGCACAGCGTGCATCCCGAAGGTTTCCCTTCATCAAGCGAGCCAGTTCACCCGTCGGGTCTTCCCACTACTGGATGCTGATTTTTCCTCTCCTCATCTTCACTTCCATCCTGCCCTACACCGTCCCGAAGGAGGGAAAACCAATCGTTGGGGAAATGAATAAAAAAAAGTATTTCGAAAGCGTCCTGCTCCTTAAAAATGTATGTGTGTTAGGCGGTGTATATGTGCATGAAAATGTGTAATTTTCTTTGCATTTTCACTAGAAATCTCCTTATCCGCTTGCGGTCCCCGTCACCGAAGCTCCCCACACATACACACGGCCCCGCTGCTTTCGCTAATGTATTTTACTAACGAACGGCTCCCAGAGTGCCAGCCTCCCGTGCATCCCCGCGCTGATGCTAACAAGGATCTTGAGAGACAGAACAACAGAGAGCACGAACGACGGGCGCGGGAGACTGCGGCTGGTGATGAGACGAGATGTAGATACGTACGGCACCGCGGTCTTCGTCCTTCTTCCACGGTTCTTTATGTGTGAGCGAGTGTAGGTAACGGTAGGAGACGTCGGAACGGTGTTTGATATTTCTAACGACACTCGCACCAAGAGCAAAAGCGAGAGAGAGAGAGAGAGAGACGAGACGAGGTAAGGAACGTCAGAAGCGGACTGGAAGGTTTTACAGAAGCGAGTGGAGGAGAGAAAATAAAATAAACTAAAAAACACAAATTCTGGAAAAAACTCATATGTGAAGAAAATCTGTGAAGGGCCAAGGGGTGAGCAAAAAGAAAGCCGGGGAACAGTGTGCGGTGGCGGAATGCTGAATTTGGGTGGCATTTTCGCTTCCATTCATTTTCCCTGTCTCACACGTTTGCTTTTCTTAATTTCTCCTATCCATTTCTCGCTCTCTCTCTCTCTCTCTCTCTCTCTCTCTCTGTCTCTCTTTCCTATGCAGAGGGAAGACTTTCCTTCCCTTTGGGGGCGCCACAACTTTTCCTCCCCCGAGTTTTCATTCGCCTGAATTTATTAATAAGACCGAGAGAGAGCATTAGCAGGCTTCGAGGGTGTGCAGAGATGGGAGGACATAAGGGTTTCACCCCCCCCCCCCCCTCGGGTGGGGGGAGGTGACGCTGATGTACATACACGTATGTGGGCTAAAAATGGGTGGCAGAAAAAAAAAACTGAGAAAAAGTAGCACCGGAGGAAAAGTTTTTCCCTTTATTTTTTTATTGCCAAGGAAATGGAAGAGGGATAGTGGGTGGTGGTGAGTACTAAGAGGGAAATAAAAAAAACCAGCTAGAAGATGTTGATTTTCTTCAACGCTTTCTCTCGTGGTGGAAGTGTTTTCATCTCTTCCTACTTCTCAGTGCTTTCAGCATACGGAGAAGAAAAGGTAAGGGCAAGGTGGGGCGCTTTTCGCTACTTCTTCTTCCGCTCCAAAGGTTGTCACACGTACGCGCGAGAGCAGCTGTACGTGTGCTTGCCTGCGATATCCGAAGACGATGACGACAACGACAACTGACGGTGGTACACGTTTACACGATCTTAATGGGTGGTGGCCCGGGTCGAAGGCGAAGAACGGTCGGAATATGCTTACGGGCTAAGCCTTCGCCGTTTCCTTCCCCTCAAGGGGCGCTCCAGTGCTGCCCCATCCCCGTTCCCGCGATCACATTAGCATGTGAGGGAAGGACGACGACGACACACATCGTGGGACGATTTCGCGCGCGCGCTTACAGAAAATAGCATATATGAATTTATGTATATTGTCTCCCACGAATGAAATCGAAGGGTGCCGAAGGGGGGAGGAGGAAACATTGGGGGCGGATGGGAGTGAAATTGGAATTGGAAAATGTTAATGATGAGCAGCCGTGGAACATCCCTAATGTGTGTGGGTGTGTATGTGCGCGCTGGAGCGAGCAGGACCGATGACGGAAGAAATGTCACAGGCGAGAGGGAAGAAAAGATGTCGCAGCGGTGCTGCTGAAGAAAATGAGTGGATTCCGATGGATTCCGAAGACGACAATGGCAACGACGGTGCTGGATATTGCGAGATGGCTTTCCGAAGGGGGTTTATGTGCTTTCTTATTTCCTTCGTTTTATTTTGCCCAACACACATCCTCGGTAGCTTCCGCTCCAACGGCGCGCTGGTGTGGCGACTTGCGGAAAACGAGATAAGAAAGGAGATTAAGGATGCCCATAACTGGTGCCGCCGCTAGCAGGAGTAGGAGTGGTGTGGAGAAGCGAATGGAGAAAAAGAAACGCGGAATGAAATTATGCTAAAATCCGTCCGTTTCTCTCCTGCGCACGTTGAGTTCCATGGATGTTTTCCACCGCGTAGCAAACCATCCGAAGGAGTTGGTCGGTGGGAAGGGTATGGGACAGAGAACTGGTCCGTGTCGTTCGGAGGTGTTGACACACACGGTCCGTCGATTACACACATGTAAGATCCACATTTCTAGGGGATGGGTTTGCCCGTTTGCGAACAGCGAAGAGAAAAGGAAAGATTCTTCCATTTTCCGTCTGTTTTTTTTTTTACCGGACAGGGCGTTTCCGGGCTAAGGACACTTTCGTCGACCGAGCAGTTGATTCCAATTTCGTTAATGAGAAGTGGGATTGGAGTTGCGTGCCGAACTGTCGCCGATGAAGGAAAGCGGACCTTAACTCGATTTAATTTCCATTAATTCAGTCGGGTCGGGTGACATATTTTGGGAAAGCTGATTCAATTACACGTTCGTTTGAGAATTAATGCGAATATCGATTGATGAGACTTGCAGTGCAGTCAACTAGTTGATGGATCTATATGGTTTTCATCGATTGACTATGAACGGAAGGGAGACCCGTATAAACAAAATTGGTTACACGATCTTTTGCATCCTGGAAAATGTCTTATAATCATAAGGGCAAAGTCTGAAGATGGTGAACTAGTTGAAGGTGTTGTTCAACGAACCACCATCGCTGACCGATCGCGTGGCATTGTCCTGTACAGTAGTAGATTTTTGTTTCCCGTCCCACTTCAACATTAGGCACGCGTTTGGCGTTCTCTCCGACGAGGGCTACGATGACGTCGAGGAAAACCGACGCAAAGACGATGACGATTCCGATATGACGTCGTCACCGGAATGCTTCAACATATCGGACCTTGACCTTCGGCGTGCAGCGTTCTCACGCAGGCACGATGATTTTGACCAATTTTTCCCCCGATTCAGCCCCGTCCTTGTTCACCCAACTTTTTCCACCTACCAAACCGGACCCGATACGTCTTTACCCGAGTGGTGGTGAGTTGGTTTTGGTTCGGAAATCGAAGTAACGGTCACTATCTACGGTTGAGGGTCTCTTTTCATAAGCTACCGAGCGTGTCAGCCATCCGGGAAGCGTTTGTAACAACTCCGTGGTCAACTTTTTTTGCAATGGGACAAATGTAAATAAAATGAAGCTACCTTCAAATGGTAGCAGGTCGTTTATGTACGCTTTTATGAGCGATATAACGAGAGACCAGTGAGAAGAAGTGAAAAAGGGTACAGTTCTGGTTACAAAGCGTCAAGTAAAACGCTGCTTAACGCTGTCCACCAACATGGTCCAGGTTCCGAAATCGTTGATATTCAATGAATATGAGGTTTACATCCCCATTCAAAGTTGTTATTTTGTTCAATAAGTGAAACATTTTATATGGTGTTGAAGCAAGTTTTGCATGAAACACAAAATAGAATTTTTGGTAACCAGTTACGGTAAGCAAAAGCAATAATTCTAGATGAAAATTAACAATAATTTCAGTTGTTTTACTTATGAACAGCAAGCAAACAGATACGTTTGCAGATCACAAAGTGTGGATCACCTTTGACCTAATCAATACTAATAGAATGTATTAGATCAGAAGCAGTAAAAGCAATTAATAAAACTGTACTGTGGCAAACATATTTCGATTATTTAATCTCTTTGAATTTGTTGCACAGTTATATTTAGCATATGGTTAGGAAAAAAACTGTTTGCAAACGATGATCTAACATCACTTTGAGCCGCAAGTTTCACTAACCTTGAATATTTGTGCCTGCTCGATAGTGTCGGTCGTCACACAACCGTCCTTGGCATCGGCAGGAGGTACAGGATCGGTACTGTGGCATGAGTACATGCCTCGGGTGTAAAGCGAGCTGAAACAAGTAAAAGAAACTTGATATCGGGCCGCTTTTGTACGTTCTTTTCAAGCACATCAACTAATAACCCATTCGTTTTATATGTTTAAAGGGTTTTTCCGTTTAAAGACCCACGGAATATTTTAAAGTAGGCGTCGTAAAGGCTCCTAAGTTTAAAAAGCGGCCAGTGGGAAAAATGTGTGCGTTAAAATAAGTATTCGCATTTGATAAGTTGTCTGCTGGTACTTGTGGAAAGTTCCAAACAAATAGACCACGCCACCATAACCTCCCGGAAACAAATGTTGCGTGTTCCTGACATACGGAGTTTAAAGTTCTCTTTCCACGCAGTACGGTGGCTGCTTGACGGTTGGAGGTTTTCCTCGATAGTTCTCCACCCTAGGAGCGACAACAGGTTCGATGCAACACGTCAAAACACGATGATCCTTTCGCGAAACGACCGCACCGCAACATCGGACAAGCAGAGCAGAGAGCGTGAGCAGTACGCAAGCATCCTTACGCATCACGGGCCGCACACAGTAGCGTGCTGGACTTGGCGGAGTGTGGAGTTTTCCGATGTGTTTCCCGCTCGATGGTTCAATGAACCTGGATCTGGTCGGACCTGACCGATGGCAGGAGCACCACGATTTTCCCTCCCCCGCTCCCTTTCGCGGTTGAAGCCATCAAGGAGCATTGTTTAATCGATAGTTGAACAGCTAATTACCATAAACACGCCCGCAGATCGATCCTACAAGGCTGTGTTGCAACGCATTCAACGGAAAAACAAAATAATTCGATGGTGTTTAACGAAACAACAGAATTTATGAAAAACATCAAAACTTGACTTACCGAAACGAACCGAGTGTGTGAGCATTGTCCCGGCTTTTCCAGGCGAGTTTTTCCATTGCGGGCTCGTCCATTCACTGTCGTTTCCAACACTCGCAAACTCGGAACACCCGTTGACCGGACTGGATAGGATTTTCCGGGATAGCCACACCGAAAACAAACGTATGCACTACATGGCAACAATACTGTTGCCACTGTTTATCTGAGTTCCATTTCCTGGACAGTCCGGAAGTAATGACGACATAACTCGTGGAAAAAAAATCAACAAACAACCGGGTTCTCGGTGCAGTTCAGGTGGTTTCACTTCCGGTGACCAGCTGAGGCATGAATTTGCTTTTTCGTTTATCTCTGGCATAGTGCGAGAGTAGCCCACATTCTGCTGGTGAATCCTTGGCGTGACTTTGGGGCCCGGCGTGGATGTGTTGGTCGCGAAGTTGGCGAAGGTGTACGGCTGGATGCCGATCCAATGCTCTCGAAGTCATGTTGAATACGTTTGTTCACACTTTAGTGTGCGACGAAAACAAAAACCACACTCGTGGGCTGTTCCTTTCCGAATTGAAAATATCCTTCTATTGATAACGGGTTGCATATGGGAAAATGGTAAACTATGCAACGTTGTGAGAATCAAGCAACAAAACCCGCACCAAAGTTAATTGTCGGTGTTTATATGTTACACTTCGATCACTATTTTCGAGTCAACCGAAACTTATTTCCACCTAGGATTCGAAATCGAAAACAACTGGATCATTTGCAGGGCGTACAGCACTTATTGCACACAACTGCACATTGCGATAGGTTCGGGATGAGTATTAGAAAACAATCCGAATGTAGCATGAAACACATGGGCAAAACTGTTTAACGATTTTACGGTGGCAACGCAAACAGGACCAACATCCTTCGACTCGTTCGCTGGCTCGGGAAAAGATTTCCGATCGTGGAAAGCTTCATTACCTGCTAGTATCGGCCAGTGTGACATGCCTTTTGCTGTTGTTTCGCTATTTTCCACGCTAGCGGTCACTTCAAACGAATGCACAAACGAAAACTGACACAACGCACAGCACATGGTTGCGGAGTCGGCCGGACACACGTTTTAAAGCACCGTATGTACACAAGGACACGCACAGCGTAGGGCCGGTTCGTTGGTTTTCTTTTCTACCTGATTTTCCGGCTGTGGACCTCAACTCACTCACGAAAATTATGTTCGCACAGAACATGCCCACGACCGAACGAACACACCAGCGGCTAACGAATTGCAGAACACTGACCGTGCGGTTTGTTCCCAAAACACCGACCGATGGTTCTCTGAAGCCAAACGACACGCGTACACAGAGTCGTACACACAGCACACACCGCCTTTTTCGTTCGAACGGTTTTCCACTCGAACTGCTGACCAGTGCCGTGTGGGCTGCTCGCGTTGCTAGAGCGGCTAGCAACTGTTGCGAGGGCGCGATGCCATCAGCAGCGGAGCGAAAACAAGGTGTTGCTACGGGCGAATGCAACACCGGCCGCCGCAGCAGCAGCAACAACTATCGTCACATTTTGCACAGGTTGCTGTGGCCGCTGCTGGTGCTACTGCCGCTGCTGCTGCGGCTCCGGCTGGTGCTGCTAATGTTGCAGCAGCAGCAGCGCTGCCGGGAACCGTCTGCTGCCGACGCCGCCTGCTACGCGTATGCATGCATAAACAAAGTGGACTGGCGTAATGATGTAAAAACGGTTACCGCGGAGCAATTATTTCACACCAGAATGAAGTTATCACCGAGTGAAATATTAAAAGGAAAAATTATTTCATATATAGAAAATATATGCAAATTAAGCGACGGCCGTCTCGCTCTGGCGTGCGGCCGGTGCGGCGGAGCGCACCAACACACTGGCGCACAGCAGCGGCGAGTCCTGCCCCTCGGGGGGTGATGGCAGCCAGGCGGGGTGGTAGTAAATA
This sequence comes from Anopheles plumbeus, assembly GCA_034621735.1. Taxonomy (NCBI): domain Eukaryota; kingdom Metazoa; phylum Arthropoda; class Insecta; order Diptera; family Culicidae; genus Anopheles; species Anopheles plumbeus. Next base: position 32,772,427 of record JAOEFI010000004.1, on the reverse strand, counting down.
TACATACAAACTGGCAAGCGCGAGGCCGCGCGCCATCGTGTGTTAATGTGTTTCGTGCGCGAAGGAGCGAGACAAATGCGGCACGATTAAATACCCTCTGCCCGGTCAGGGGAGGTGGGTGGTGATCTGAGGGTGGTGCAGTTTCCGCTTTCCCCCCGCCGTCCGGCGGACGCGGTGTTGCGAGAGTGTGTTGGTGAGTTTCCTGTCCGGGCACGAAGGGTTGATTTTTCCTACAACACGACCGAAATGCAAAGGCGCGTATTCGTTTTTCCGCGTCCTTTTTTTGTGAGTGTGTTCGCGTCCGGGAGGGGAAAGTCAAGTGTGCGCCCTCTCGCTTGCGCCCGTTGTCCCATTCTTGCACACTGGCTGCACCGGTCGCTCCTTCTCTGTCCGTGTATTTAAGAAGGTTGCTTTTTAATTGTAGTCGTAAATGTGTGTCGCGTGGAAATCGTGGCATGAGCCGCACACGAGCTCCGCGGCGATACGATGCCGTGATGTGCAAGCGAGATAGCACGCAGGGCGTACGTGGAAAACGTAAACAAACAGCCGAACACCACAGGATGTTCGGGTGTTGGATTTTCCTCACGTTCCTTCGTCCCGACCGACGACGCGAGCGATGGGGGTGAGTTTTATTTACTGTTTTTTTTCGGGGTAACTTCTCTTCGCTCATTTGAGCCCTTCTGGGAAGGTGGTTTGGCAGTGCAGTCAGTATTGCATGTTAAATTGTTTTACGTCCGAAAATGTACTTTCAACAATTGTTCAAAATAAAAAATTTTTTCGCTCTCTCCCACTGAAATTTCTCTAAATATAATAGTATGGCTCGTGGCTTTTATATTAGTTGTACAGAAATCACTATTGGAATTGACAATATAATAATTATGATAGTAATGTTGAACGCAAAGAAAATCATTGAAGAGATAGTAATTAGATAGAAAGAGAAGAAACGCATCACGTTAGGAAATTGTTGCGATTGTAATTAATAATAATTGGGTTAATTATTCAATCTAATTATTCAAAAGCACCTTGTGCCTTCCATGTACATTTGTTTTTCCATTTAGAATTTGTGAAAAATACACTTCCTAAATTATCAAATTTGGTTAATTTTTCATTATAAATATGCTCTAACGAATGTACGGAAAAATGGAGATGCATTTATGAAAAGCCTACCATTCCGATTAACAGGATATTGTGCAGCATGCGTTCTGGCAGCCCGGCCGCGACAACCGATGCCCATCATATCTTAAGAAATGAAAGACGGCTGCCAACACCGCGCCAACCCTATGCTGATGAGGGCACAATGAGACGACCGTGCCAGAAAACTCCTGCACCCTATCATCCGACTCACTCACGAACAGGTACACGCACACACAAGTGCACGTGGAAAGTTTCCTGCATTTCCCGACCGTTGAAAGTAAGGAGAAAACTCAGTAGTAGCTACTTAAACGCTGGTGCTGCGATCTCTCTTTCTATCCTTTCTTTTTCTCCCAGTGTGCAGCCCGCGTGCGCTGGTAGTGGTCGCGTATCGTGTAGTTTATAATTCCTTCTCGCTCGCTGGCATCCTCCTCCGTTTTCTTCCAACCCCCCCGAAACGTTCACTAGGACTTCCGATCCTCCCGCGCTTTCCAAGTGGGACCTGATTTTTCTCATTTGTGTAAAATTAGAAGCGCGTTTGTTCATTGGCTAATGAGCGGTGTGCATGTATGCACGTATGTATATAACACCGCCGACAAGGGTTTCCACCAAGTAACACCCAACAAACACCCAGCGCCCTCCGTCGGCAGGAAAAGCATTTCCCCAGGATCCTTTGGGGTGCACCTGCGCAAAGGCCTTCAGCCGAACGTCACAGTGTGTGTTATGTGTGTGCGTTCTGTGTGGTAGTATTTCGTTTCTCCCGCTCACGGAAGACTGGTTAGTCGTGCGCATGAAAACACAGCGTTCTCACTCGCTCATTTCACTCTCCTGCCGGAAAAGCGGATGCTCGCGACTGCGAGTTCGCCCCGCGGAGCTGTGTGTTTCTGTCTGTTAAGCTCGTTCCCTCTCTCAATCTCTCTCTCTATCTCTCCGTGTCCATTGTGGTACTAAACAACGCGATAAATACGAACACGGTCTCGTAATTATTGCAGTTCGGCTCTTCGGCAGCCCCCGGAAGCCGAGCAGCGGGAGCCGAGAAACAATGAGAATAATTATTTAATTTTTCTCTCTTGTTCCTCGGCGTCGTCCTGACGCAGAAGCCTTGTTTGCGATCGTACTGTCCCTTTCGCTCGCGCGCAGGGCTCTTACAGGCGCTTTCATTTAGCCGCAGCCTCTGCACGCCGAAGCATCTCCCATTAGCGGGAGGAAAATCTTTGACGTCAAGCAACAGCAGCAGCAGCGGCCGCTGTTGGCCCCGGGAAAAAGTCCTCGGTTCACGCGTCGGGAGGGCGCTGATTTGTGGGTGTTGCCAAGTGCGAAAAATTGCAAATATGTATAAGCCAATGGATCGTTCTTTTTTTTTTGTCTTGGGAGGTGGCACACAATCTTACCACTCCACACTTGCGGCACTCGTTCCGCCGTTCGCCGTGGGGAAACAGAGGAAGGATGCAGGCGATGCTTTTGCGCACAGCATCGCGTGGCTAAGTATTTAAGCAGCGGCCTCGTGCTGGTCATTACATAAATGGTCCCTTACGAGGACCGGAAACGTGGTCGGCCGGGGTAAACTAATGATAATGAGCTTAATTAATTTCGTTCTCTCACTGCTCCAATCACGCACACGCTCCTCCCTTTTTCCGTGTTACGGGTGAAACGGTGCGCCTGTTTTGCACGAGTCGCGCTGTTTGCCACAACGTTCAATTAATTTCCGCCATCGTCCTTATGCTAATCCTTGAGTAAGGGACGGAAGAAAACAAATGTAAGCGAGCGGCGAGCGCTGCTCACTCACGTGCTCCAGAAAAATGTCCTTGTATAGTGAGTCTCCTCAGTAGTGAGCAGTGAGAATACGAATGAGAAAACAAAACACCGTTTGGAACAGAGAACAAAACTAGTGTTTACTAGAGGAGCAAAACTCTAGCATAATAACCAAAAGGAAAGGACGACACGAAACAAAAATACATTCTCAACGCACACACCCGAAAGGGCGAACTTGTCGCCCGCGCAAGTGCAACAAATCGCCTAATTTTTTTTAACAGCTTTGTGTTACTTTTTACCGTGCCTTTTTTTCTATACTCGTATCATATTTTCGCTCCCCTCGCTTCCCCGCTCCCCCCCCCCCCCGCCTCCCCCCAGCCCCCCCACACGGTACAGTATGATCGTCCCTTCAGGGTGTGAGTTGGTGTGGCTTCGGGGTGAACAATTTTTTCAATCAAGTTGCCACCCTGCCGATGTTCCGACTGTGCTTGATGTTTTATTATGCGTCGATTCAGTCGCTTTAGCAAGATTTCTTCACTTCATGCTTCACGCTCGGATTTTCATCGTCGTTGGAGACAAAACACAAGAGTGAAAAAATCGCGAATGCACGCTCTACCGATGCCTGTATTTGTGAAGTACGCGGCATGCAGTTGTTGTGTGCACCTTGCCAGGACTCGACTTTTTTTCCTGTACGTTTGTATCGTAGATAATAGACCGCGTCTTGTGTTTGAGTTTAGTTGACGATCGTTTTCTGTTTGTGCATGTGTATGCGATTAAGTTGGTATTATTTTTAAACATAGAGTTTTTTACATTTTTCGGATTGAAAACAGTCGTTCGAACAGCGAAATGCTCGTAAATTATGCATGAAGTTTAATTATCGGATAGAGATGTCTGTATGCTGTAGAACACTGTAAAACAATCAATGCTCGAACGCAATATATTTTATTCAATTTCTGTTTCTTTTGAAAACTTCACAATGCCCTAATCATCACATTTGTATTTCTTCTACAATCAGCTTTTACTTACTAGCAACCCTTTAGAATTGTATATAAAATAATTCAATATCAAAATAAAACATACATTGTTTGTTTGTCAGTTTGTCAAGGAAAAGTCGATCATTTGATCATTTAAATCGCAATCGCAAAAATCTTTAGCATGTTCTCAGTTTTTAGCAAATGAGGCCAGGTATGTTCTCTTTACCATACACCATACCTTTGCCAAACTAAGCTCATTTCAAATATTCCAATTAGGTACTTTGGCCAGTGTGATAAAACTTTTTTTTATAAGTCAACCTGCGTCCATTTTCCATAGAAACTGATTAATGAAATTCATCAGAGCAGGTCACATTGTAGTTATGCTAATGAGCATCCTTCTTAATCCTTCGCCGAACATGACCCATTCTTTAGCATTTCGCTATAGCAACGTAGCGGAGAACCCTCACGATTTTTTTTGTCACTGTTGAAAAATCATCATGAAAACCGAGACACGTTTCGAAAAAGGGAAGGGGAACGGAACATTTCTTTCAGAATTTAAATGAAATTAAAAATCTCAGCACCGACACAGAGGCGACGACTCTGGACCCGGAAGGCAAACCATGGACCAAAAAACGAAAAAAATCGAAGACGATCAACCCTCGATTGGACGTTGTCAAAAAAGCAAAACAAAAATAATGCCCTTGCCGGAGTTTCCTTCGCATAATGCAATAAAAATAAGACAAAAACGTCTAGCCTCGTGCTGCAAATGCGAGCAAACACCCTTATCCTCATAGCCGTGTTTCTCAGCGTTTTTTCTATGAGGGACAACTTCTTCCCTCTCGTTGGCATTCGTTTTAGTGGCCTTCATTTTTTATCATTTGTCTTTTCCTCACCGGCGCCTACGTGCCCTTCACTTTGGTTCCTCCGTTGGAAGCTCCTTGCTAGCGGCTCGTCTCGAAAGGGATATATTTTGTGGCCGCCAACTCCCATTCCATCCGTGGCCAACGGCGCCACACTCATCAGCCACCCCTAATGATTTTGCACCCCTCATTGGGACATTGAGAGAGAAAAAACGTCAACGTTACCCTCAAGCAGGAGGACGAAAAAAAAACCGAATTTGCTAGGGAAGCAAAGAACACAGCAACAGAACAATGCACTGTCCTAACGACGCCTGCTATCCAATACACACAAGCCTGACCAACACGAACGGTTCTCCGCGCCTGCCGAATACAAGCACATCGTGAGGGGATGCACGCGAACGTATAAATTAAAACCGTCCAAAATTAAAAAAATTCTTCCTCGATCGCATTTACTTGACGCAGCAGACAGCACACATACAGATGCCCAGGAAAACTCCAGGACCGAGTGGACGGTTGTTCTCCGGCAAGTGTCTTTTCCGATGGCATCTTGCAACTGATTGTATCGGGCTTTCTTTTGCTTGGTTGCTGCCGTAACCGTTGCTCCCTTAGCACGTAACGGATTTGTAACGTTTGTGGAAAACGAAATATGATACCCCTATGCGCATGAGTTCCGATTTTGAAGGAGAAATTTATCCCATCACTAGTTCTGTACGATGGTGGATCTGTACGACGAAATGTACATTCGTTAGAACTAACTGGAGCTGCATAGAATGGGAATCATAAAATCATGCTGCCGATTAACCGAATCAATCATAAATCAAACCATTCTTTCCTCTCTAGCCAATAGTCGTAAGACTCTCGGTTTGTATTTTTTTTTCCTAAATTTCAACGGCATCTAAAAATTCTTAAAAACGAGTTGTGTACAATTTTCCGGCCCATAATTTTTCGGATGAGATTTTTCGAAAGCATGTAACGGATTGAAGCGTTTTCGAGCTATGCCTAGTTTAGCTTTTTTGCCAACCACCGGCAACAACCGCATTTCTACTAGCATTTCCACTGGTTTGTGGCTCTACTGCACGAGTGACGGTTGGTCGAGCACTGTGAAACAGAATCGTCGAGCAGTTTGGATAAACATATTATTAACGTAACGAAGCAGTGATGCATCCTCTTCTTGAGGGGACGGGGGGGGGGGGGGGGGGGGGCTGTTG
>JAOEFI010000004.1:32755524-32766492 GCA_034621735.1 Anopheles plumbeus | reverse complement strand
CCCCCCCCCCCCCCCCCCCCCCCCCCCCCCCGTGGCTGTTAGGGTGGTTTTTCGTAAAACTTTCGTGAACTGGTTAGGTACATAAAGCTTGATCATATGGACGTTCTGTATGGTTTCTCCCTTATATTTCAGGCGTTTTTGGAGCGACAACGCGACACAGGGGTAGCCTTGTAATTGAGCCAATACTTCGCATCCACCGTCCGTATGACGAGCGTGTTTTGCCCAAGGCCAGAGGCCTTCTAATTATGTGTGTCTCTATTGTATAAATCTGTGTGGGAATAAATCTGGAGCGCGCGGTTTTCGAATTTGATCAGGTGCAGGCTAAGCGGTCGCGAGTTGACGAGAAGCTCCAATGAAATTACTACTGATATTTCGAAATGAAACGCCTCTCGGGGAACGTCAATATCGGTAGTTAAATGAGGGAGAGGTCATAACTAAATAGCTTGGAAATTCTGTACATAGAGAAGAAAATGTTAGGCAGTACAAGTACTACAAAAATTATAGAAGAATTCACCAGAAAGATAGCAAGAAAAAACCTTAACGTTTGGACCGTTAATGTTCGTTATTCTAATACGTTAAGTTACGTTACGGAAACAAATGTCGATTACTTAGCCAACTCCGGTATAAAACTGTAGCTTGGCAGTGAATACTTAATGCTGCCCCTTCGACCCTCCGAAAATCTATTCCGTGAATACCATTTTTGTGTCTCGTTTCAGGATTGATTTCCTTATATTTTTGTGATATTATCCTACACGAGTAGTAATCATTTCGTATGAAACAAAACACGTTACGGGGTCAACAATAACCGAATTCATGGAGGGCAGTCAAACAGTTATGGAACATTATAGATCACTTCGTCGGTCGAGCAGAGTCCTGCGTGGTTCGGGTTCTGGCAGGTCAAGCAGCCTGACGCCTTCGGTCCCGCCACGTAGGCCGGTTGACCGACGATGTTGGTGAACGAATAGTTGCACACGAAGTATAATGAAGTGGATACACTGTCGGCGTACTTCTGCATGGCACATCCTACCTTCCAGGTGCGATCGCTGGCCAGCTGCGTAAAATGTCGAATGCCGAGACTAGAGAACAAGAGGAAGAGTCATCATTATAGGCATACCATTGTCCATTCGGGAACCATACTTCCTATAGTTAATGGGAATGCTGCTGATGTGATCAACAGTGGTTCCGCTTGTATCCAAGAACCAGTCATAAATTGCAGAAGCAAGTGCATCCCACACATCATCAGCATCGTAGTCATGGTCATTTTTCTCCCATAAAAACAGGTTTTGACCAACCCAATGGAACTGAGCCGTGTTAGGACAGGAATCGTATCTATAGCTACATGAACGAGCGTTGTGTCCGGCTTGTGAGGCTAACTCTTCGTCCCATTGCAGAGTTGGCATGCGTGCGGCCTCAGGAAATGGTCGAAATTGTCCACGGGCGATATACGAACGGTATACGTTGTGACGAAGTAGAATAGTCGTACGGTCGTCCTGAGTTAGGGTAACTACTTCGGGAGACTGGCCCAGGCAGTACGGGCCTCCGGTTAATGGAGGAGGGTTGCAGCCGACGTTTTGGACTCCGGCGGGACAGAAGCTTTCGGTACAGTAGTCCACGGGGGGCTGGACACCTCCGAGGAGAAAGCAGGCTAAAAATGGGAAAATATTGCAACATTAGGCAACACACATTACGAAACAGTGCGTAAACTGCTTGCTACTGAAGAGAGGCTGATAGAGTGGCGCAAATGCAATCCTTACCAAACATCAATCTTGGTGGTGGAGGCATCTTGGGGGCTGCTTGAGAGGGAACTGTTTCGCACGAATGTGAAATTTTAAATAGTCTGACATTTTTATCGTGGATTATCTATACGTTTTCTCAATTGTTATTTCAGGTGTTTTTGGAGACAGGGGCGCGCAAATGAGCAAATACTTCGAATCGACCGTCCGTATGACGAGCGTGTTTTGCCCAAGGCCGCTGGGTGCTAATTATGTGTGTCGCTGTCTCAGAAATTTGCATCAGAATAAATCTGCAAATAAACTTGCGAATTGTACCCAACGAGAAATAGGTGTCGTAATAGGACACGAAGAACTATATAACACACTTGGACTTTCCACGAGTAGGGTCAAAAACGCTGTCCTTTGGACGCAATATTGCTGCAAATTGATACCATTTCATAGCCGTTTGCTGAGCCTTTGGACTGTCGCAGGGGACTGTTAAGCTCATTCCTTTTTGCTTTTTTGTTCGGATCATTCGTCAATTTATGGCCCTCGAGCTCTGCTTCACGCGCAGAGGAAAATATACGACAGTGAAGATGGTGTCCAAGGCACACGATACGAGCTGAAGATACCAATCATGTAATTTGGCAATGTGGTGCAGATTCGTATTGTTTGATTGTGTTCCAGCATTTGAACAAATGACGCACAACCATTATTATGACGCCGCCCAGCACCCCAGGATGGCTTAAAAACGCTTTGGAAAAGGATATTGCAATTCAGGGGCGCTGGAACATGAACAGCACAGTCGGGTGGCAGATAGGGCGGACGAGTGTAGGAGTAGAAAGTGGCAGTCGACTCGGGCAACTACGGAGACGCTGTATCAGAACGGGAGGAAAAGGGACAATAATTGTACGCGTTGAATACTTCCCACCGGAGTCGAACAAGGGATGTCGGTAGTTAGGAAACTTTCGACCCCAAGGCCTATAGTGGTCTGGCGAGCAGGATATGTCCTAGGGAAGGCGACGGTGATATACTGAAAATCAACAACATACAAAATGAACAATATAGAACCCGCCCGTAACCATACATATTTAAAAGCAAAACCCACGATTAATAATTTCCTTATTGATTTATTTACTTTCTAGGGAAAGTTAGTTCACCCTCCTTCACATCCATTGTGGTGATGAATTACTGTATATGTTTCTTATCATAACAGTATTTTAACAGGCAGTGTGTTTAACAGGCAAGCCGGAGCACGGTCGTAAAATTTGCCGATGTAAGAACATCGGATCATCTTATTTTGACAGACAGACTTCCCTCGTTCATTAGACTCTTTCACGATCGGACTGTTACCGATAAACGGTGACCTGTTAAACTGACTCGACTTGTTTCTTATTTGAATGTACAAAGATGTATAGCGCGCTCAACAATGCCCAAATTCTAACGAAAATTGAAGGAAGGTGGAATAGTTCTGGTTTTCTCCATAGTGTGTATGGAAGTTTGGGAATACAGACATATTTCTTACTAACGTACGTTAAATTACGTTGCTGACAATTAACATTAATATTGGAATATTCCCCACAGATAGACTGAATTGTCAGGTGGTTCCGTTGTTGTAATGCATGCAATTGTTCAATTGATAAATGTAGCTCACGCCTAAACTTAAAAGCACAAAATGACCGTGTTCCCATGATGGAAACCTGGGACGAACTTTTGACAAGTGACTTTGAAAAAGTTCACAATGTTCGCCCGTGACTAGTGGCGCGAACTCTGCAAACCTTCGGAATACTATAAACTACTAGCAAAGAATGCCGTTTTTTCTCACCAAGATTTTTACGACTTGACAAAATCCTTAGGATCGCATGGTTTTTTGCTGTTATTAACGAGTCACGCTGGTAAGTACGCATCGCTGGGCCATGCAATTGGATTGGTGTTGTGGTGTCTAGTCGCTGCTAAGAATGCCATCCAAAGTGCACCAGATTGGGTGTGTTAGCGTGCCCAATTTTGTTGTCGCTGGTATGCGCGCATCGATGGAAAACTCAGCAAATTGTCATAAATTTAGTAAAAGTGCGTTGTCAAAAGTTCGTGTCGGGATACCATCTGGTAACCGGCCCTTATGTGTGGAAAGTTGTTCAACTGATACGGACGTATGAAGGCTCAACCCGATATTCTCCATAATCATTCTGACAGGGGAGAATACCCCCTGTTTGCGAATTCCAACTAATTCGCGTGTTAACTGTTCCAACTGGCCTAGCTGCTGCACTACGCCTGTGACCTCTAAAATTCAAGACTAGAATCTTGTGAAATGTGCTCCATAATTCCCCCTCCGTATGTCCCGCATTGCTGCTGGTGCATAGTTTTGGGATGGACTTGGAAAAACTGCAAATTTTGTCACCAAATGTCGGCTTGTCTGCACCAAGACGATACCGACGGTGACGGCGATGATGAAGACAACGTTACTGACACTGATACTGATGAAAATTACGACGCTGTTGTGCCGTTGATGTGTGACGCTCCTTGCTGGCTTCGTCCCCCACTTTGCAATGCCAATCGGTTCGGGATCTGCTTCCCGGGTCGACCGGTGATTTCGTTGAGTTTTCTCGGGTAATCACGTTGAAAAGCGAATGTGATCCACTGCATTCGTTCTACGTTCATCCCTAATTCACTGCACCATGCAGTCGCCTGGCACACGCACACACCCATTCACACCCTCGCTCACTCGCTCCAAACGCCGATGCGCGATATTCTTTGGACCCGCAGGAGCCCCTGCGGGCCCTAGTCCAAATGCTCATCCTTTCTGGCAACACTCTTTCCCTCTTTTCTTCTTTCTTTCTTTCCTTTTTTCTCTCTCTGCCTCTATCTCTCGCTCTAGCGCTCGCTCTTTGTTTGTGGCAAGAGGCAGGCAGCATAGCTAACGTAGTGAAGAAGTGAACGTTCCGATTTATCTGTCGAAGAGAGAACCAAAAACAAACAGCGCCTTAATGAAGGATTCAAACTGTGCTGTAGAGCAGAATGAAACAGATGTCCTGTCTCCTACATTCAAACTAGTTGTCGCACCGTCCGGATTAAGCATACACCTGCTGACGTCACGGTAGTAGTCAACTGTTTCCGAGTTGAGAAAGCATGCTGTTGTTTTTTTTTTGTTACAACGGCCGGGTATATTTTACATCAAACTGCAGTGGAATATATCCAGCGTATTTACAGCATTAGCTTCTATCAACTGACCGTACCGTATGGCGGTGGAACTTTCGAAAATTCTAAATTCCACGTTTTACGGAGCTATTATTGGTTGTTTCATAGCTTTATTTCTATATCAGCGATATTCTTTATGAAGGATCGAGGCTGATTCTTTTCATTCGCCGGTACGGTCAGCATTACATCAAGTACAACAAGGACATAAAATCGAAGACACATCTGCAATACAAACACAAATGTAAACGAAATCGGAGAACAAAAAAAAAATACGAACAAAACAAAACGAAGAAATCGCCCGAAGTGAAGGAGCAACACAAAAACGGCACAACGACGAATGATGAGAACAACACATATTGGCATATTACTATGACCAAACAAGGAAACAAAGTCGAGAAACAAAAAAAAGCCACATAACACATAAACAATAAACGACATGCAATGTACAATTTATTCCGGGAAAGACACACAACCCAAACGATCTGGAAGCATCCCAGACAGGTGTCCGTTTGGGATTCTGTGTGTTTGTGTGTATCTGTGTGTTTATGTTGCGGTCTGAGGAAGGCTCAGGTTTGAGTGGGGTTTTTTTTAACATTCTCCTCCTTGAAACCCCATTTCAATTGTGTACAAGGAAGTGTGTGATAGTGTTGGTGTGATTTGGTTGGTTTGAGCGTGGAGGAAAACAACAAGCCGGCGATAGGTATGCACAATGATTCAGATAGTCGTTGTTGTCGATTGACACCCATTAGCAGTTCACGCTAACACACTTTAATGTATCATCCAGATTTTGCACATTCGAGACCATTGCTGTATGTGAGTTGATATTTTTTTTTTCTGTAGTCACACTTCTTCGTCTTTTGACGGTGGAAATTAAACTAATGAGTAAACTAAACATACACTCCGTTCCGATTTCAACTTAAATAATAACAGATCAACATCGAGATGGTAAATTGAATTAACTACGATTACACTCTGCTTCCATAGCTTCATTGCTCGATTTGGTTAATGGCTGCCTAACTATTGGTTTTGCTACCTTTGGCAGCTGGGTTGCGATTCGCTTACCATCTTCTATGAACAACTATCGTTTGCGAACGGAAACACGGATTCTTTGTCGGGAATGCAATGCGACGTAAAGGAGAGAAAATTACATCGAAACAACGGATGCAAATCATATAACAATGAAACAAATGGAAAACAGCACACTCAACAAGAGGAAGTACAACTATAGAAGAAACCAACCGGGATCACTAAAAAGCCATTCTTCTGGTACATTTTCGAACAGACAATCACATTTTTCGTTTGCAAGATAGTGAGTATCGTTACAATTCGCTCGAGAAGCTTTCTTTACTTGTTCTATTATCGTAAAACGTCGCTCGCGCCTCCATGACGCCTTCGAGTACTCTAGTTTGCGATGTTCTAATGCTTATTTTGATTGATTTTCGCTTCTGTTTGATTCGGTTAAGTTTCGTTCCGGCGCCACCAGCGGTTTGGGAAACATTTGATTTTGAAATACAGTAAAATAGCAGGAAGGGGTTTTGGTGGCTCAACCACCGGAAACAATAAGAGGCGGAGTAAGGCAGGGCAGGGGCTGAGCTGAAGCTGAGATAGGCTCGGTTTTTCTTTTTGTTATTGCCAAATTGGGCCAACACGTTACAAGTGGTACTGTTCTGGTCGTTGTTGTTTTGTAGTGGTAGGTAGAAGTAGTAGCAGTTTTGGTACATGTAGTGGTGGTAGAAGTACTAGTAGAAGTAGTAGTAGAAGTAGTGGTAGTGGTAGCAGTTGTAGTAGTAGTAGTAGTAGATTGGTGGTAGTATTGTGTAGAAGAGATAGGACGCTATTTACATGATGACACATTTGCCCTTCTCGGCCCAAGGGTTATTCTTCTTGTCCGGCGCGTGAATCAATGGATCGTTCTTTTCGTTCTCCTCCACGTACTCCCGCATGCTGGAAGAGAGGGGATAGACGATTGTTAGTAAGTGGCAGAAATAGTTGAAAGGTGCACTGATACACCACGATCGTCTGTTCAATACAGTACTACTACGAAACCAGGATAGAAGATGTTAGATGGAAAACCAATGAAACTGTTTATAATATAATAAAGCATTGAACGGAAATGCCATGTACCGTCTACCTACTACTCAAATATCTACTCAATGTAAGCAACCTGTACTCCTATAATATTCAAAATACCTCAACGCTAATGAACAATATGTGACCCTAAGTTTAACCTTTTGTGTAACCCGCATCGCGAACCATGATGGGCTTATTGGTGATTGAATTTTAAAAGAAAAGGTTTCGTTAAATTCTTCTAAATTTGTAAAGCAGCTGAAAGGCGTTAAGGAATTTTTAGCATTTCGATATTACACTTTTGTATCGCGAAAGCAGCCAATTACTCAAACCGCCCAGGGCCGTTGGCTTGGGAAACGGATAGAGAATGAATGCATCCCTTGGGGAGGTTTGAGCATTCCGTTTCCATGACAGTTTAAAGTGTTTTCCACTCGGCCCATTTTCCCAAACGGAGGCTGCCATGGTGCCATGCCATCATACCCAAGGTAGAAGATAAAAACATCTCCTGAAATGATATGAACGAAAAACATCGCCTTTCGAAGAAAGTAGTCTAGAAATGGTTATGAAATACCTTTCTCCCTATTCAGAATTCAAAAACGAATGTAAGGTTTTTCTCTTCTTGTTGTTTGTACGGTCGTTCAATTATGGACCACATTTTTGATGTTTTGGAAAGGTATTTGTGTTGTGTTTTTAATTCTAGCATTTCATGGAAATGCAGATATCAAGATCTGGACATCACAAGAAAATGTCCATTTCCCAACAAGCATACTGACACGATCAAGATAGCAACGGGAAGAAAGCAACGGAAAGATTAGAAAAGAGCTTTTGAATATATTTTGCATCTGTTAGTATTTCGGCTTTTCCATCTATTAGCATTTCAAATTTGCGGTGTGGCTTTGGCGTGTCGCGTGTCGCTCAGAGACCACCAGGGTCCAGATGAGTCACAGACTTTTAGTCGATTAAATATTGCACAACACAAGGCCAGGTGTTCGGGCGGTGCCTTTTCCCATAATCCGTATTGTCGAAAACATGTATTTGATGTATTTTTAATCAGCAGAATGAAGGTTGTCACGAACTTCCGAGAAGGTCCGGGCATTTCTTTCCTCCGATGGCGCCGTCCGATAGGAAATAAATGCACCCGGGGGATGGGGCGACTATTTCTCCGAACCAGAAAATAATAAATCAGCAGATTCCGTTTGGTGAAGGATGGCGAAACAAAAAAGGACGCTTCCAGGGAAACGTTCGTCAATCAAAGTGAAGATGCCCTAGATGGGACAGATGAATCTGCATTCCTTGGAAAATATTTCGTAAAACATCTAGAAATATGTGGGGGCGAAAAAGCCCTTTTCCCAAATTGGCTGAAGCCTCTGGAAAAACACTGCAATTGTTGCTAACGTTTTTCCTATTTGTATCCTTTTATTATTTTCAATAGAAAATTTCCCAAGCCATTTAGAAATGAGAAGAATGATGGAAGACACAAAAAAGCCCTTTTCTCATCGCGACTAATACATTTTCCCTTTATACTCACACAATTACAAAACCGAAATACAAATAAGATTACGCTGGGGAATTCTTTTCCCATATTGCGTCATGTGAAAAGTCTATCATCATCCGTGGGTACGTAATAGGTAGACGGTTCGTGGCGTAAGGCAAGGCAGTGGAAATTAACTCCATAGCGATTTCGCTCAAAATCATCGAAGAGGAGGCGTAATTTTGATCAATACCGAGGAGATGGGGTTTTCCTTCACATGCTCGGCATCACGTTTCAGGTTCTTCGCAGTTTTGAGCTCTGCTCCTTATCGCCGGCACTGAAGCACCGAAATGGGATCTAATTCTGAATTTCATCATTGCTGGCGTAATCGTCGCAAAATGGCTCATTCGACCGACTGACAGCAGTGAGTAGGGTCTGGAAAGGATGGGAAATATAATACCGCACAACCGCACAATCGCACCTCCTTTGTTTCGCCCGTTTCAGCCCACAAGGACTGTATCGAATCCCGCTGACGAAACCCCGGGACGCAGACTCATGCGGAACGGCTAGCATTTCATTTCGATGTGTCACCGCCATTGAACGGCAATACCGCAATAGCAATAGCCTGAACGCTGATGGATCAGGATCGAGGATGCAAGAAGCATAAATATACTCCCACTTCAATATCTCTCTTTCCCTTTTCCGCAAGCTCCGTGCTTCCAGTCGGTTACATCCGGCCAAAGGCAGCCGACTGACGCCTCGGCAAGGATACGATATATGTGCTCTTATCACGCAAAGCAACAGGATAGAGGTCTTCAGAGAGCTTTGTTACGAATGTGGGCGTGCGATTGTGCGTGTGCATGTGACGCAGTTTTATCCCGTCTTCTAGAAAACGCCCAAAGCTCGGGGGGATTTTCCGAGTGTCATTTGCAACGTCTCTGACTTCATCTTCTCCGTTCAGGGATCTTTGAAGATTTCTCCCATCACTTCAAAAACATACGTATTTGAAGAAGTCCTTCAGTCAAGCAAACGAACAAGGCATCGACAGGCGAAATTTTAATTAAAAAAAGTTCAAAATATCCTCCATGAGCACATGCTAAAGACGTTCTCTAATGTTGGTCTGTTTTTGACATACTAGGAAAACGCGCAGATATGCTACAATGTTGATGATTCATTTCGAAAACATGCTACCAACTCCCGCCAGTCATTTAGAGAGCGAACAGTGATCAAACGACTCGTAGCATGTCAAAAACGGCAATATTCAACAAGAAAGTTTCTTCACATGCTGCGTCTACCTACACGCGTCGTCTATGGAGCATGTATTTCACTCAGCGAAGGTGAAGCTTGTCACCAGTGCTGATTGAATGTAAAACATCGTGTTTGCGTATGCGTGATGTATATTTTCGCCAGTCGTGTTTATGAAACGTGAGTTTGCATCTGCATATAATATGTATGATCCACAAGCTGACACACCGGCTGCGCGTTGGAATGTTTGATTTCATTGCGAAAGATTTTTCATTAGGCAGATTTTCACTGGAAAGTTCCCTCACGTCAAGCGTCACTCTTGTTAACGCAAATTAGTTATTCTTAAAACACACCATACCTCGACAAATCTTAATGTGAGAAATGTTCGTTTCGGCGTAATTCAAAGTTTTCCCCCAATCAACACATTATGAAGATTATTCGCAGACTCCTTCTTCAAGTGGATTCGTCCTTAACGACCGCACCGGAAACAAGGGACGCGTAAATTGATTTATGAAAAGCCACCAAACTGTGGCTACCGAAGCAGTACCGGAAGTTTGTCGACTTGTGCATTTCCCGGTCCCGATCCTCAAATAGATGAACCGTCGTACCCAGCCAACGGAAATCGTGTCCTGGAAGCGACGGGTAGGCGGGGATGAAATTTAATTAATCTCTCAACACTCCCGTCGCTTCCGGAAGGACAAGAGAAAGGCGACAAACGATGACGAATGTGGCCAAGAAAGGAAGCTATTTTTTTTAGGTATACCGAAGCAAAGGAGAGTAATAGGTTCACGTTAATGTTCCGAAACCAAAAAACTGTAACAGATTCGCTTTAGAATCGTTGCGGCAATACAACGTTGTAAGCATAACTTTCAACAGTTACCCTTTATGTGTGTGACACAAAAGGCGGTTTATTGCGATGAAATATTATTGCTTATGAAAAATAAAACCTTTCAATAACATGAAATATTTTTCATGGCTTCAACGAAACGGAAAAAAGGTAACATCTAAATTATTTTTATCAAAATCGCTCATCCGAAGTTTCTCCTCGTATGATTGCTCACACCTTTTGCATTCATGCGTAAACATCTGTTGCGACCGTTGGTTCGACGCATCGCCACTAGCATGGAAACTTATTTCCAATCAAAAACTGTGTATCTGTTTTACTCTCGAACACCACAAGGAGTCATATTTCCACTTCCAGGAACTCGTTAAAATTGTTTTGCAAAAATTCCATCCCCACACATCCAAAGTGACCTTTGCAAGGATTCTTGTTTGCGTCAT
>JAOEFI010000004.1:32737817-32750792 GCA_034621735.1 Anopheles plumbeus | reverse complement strand
GCCCACAAGCGAGTGGAAAATGCCCGACACAAATGCGATAATTGGAAACTCAACTGAAAAACCTGTGCGTTCAGATGCTTTTAGGTAATAAACATATTCTACGCAGCTATATCGTGTAGGTAGATATAGTCGCTGTAGATTCCGTTAGCAACGATGGCGAAACAAACCACCGCCATCTTGCCACAGCCATCTGCATGATTTATGCTCGAGGCTTCATGCTCGGCTACACTCGCCCACACACTTTCAGTGCTTTTTCGTGGAACGCAATTCGCCCGACCGAAGTAATTAAATTCTGCTGTTTGCCTTCCAGGGAGAAACTTTTTCTCGAAAAACACCACATCAGCAAATCTATGTAGACAGCTCAGACAGAACACCAGCGAGCGCGTAGGAGGATGGAAAAAACCATCAATTTCCATCCAGCGCACTTTCTCGAAACTAATCAAGGATGTCTTTCCGCTTCTCGGAATCATCTGAGCATGAAGATGCCAGATGCCTGGTGACACGAAGGCCACACCTGAAATGTCCTTCCGATCGATCAAACGGGATGAGAAAACGCAAGAGAGCTGTGTGCTTTCTGTCCCGTCATTTGTCCCGTGTCGAATTACCTTCACATTATGACATTACGGCCATAATGGATTCCACAATATTCCCTAACGACGATTTGTCTTTTGGAAATAGAACATTCTATGAAATAAATTTAGAAATTATATCGAAAACCTCTATATTTTATAGAGCACAGCTCAATGTACTCTCTGTTTTTATCATCAAGATAAAAATAATTATGAAAATTTAAAACAAATGTCATACCTGGATAAAAATATAATACCGCGATTCAGCTCAAAGCAAAAACTGGGACTAAAGCAGAACGCTCAATTCATCGCAAAAGGTAGAATAGACATCCCTAATCCGGTTTTCCCCCTGGTTCAATTTGTGGAAATAGAACAAGAGCTTTCAGCAGGCATCAATTGCCGCTCAACCAAAAGGCTCATCATAATTGTTACAAAATATAAATCTGTCCCTTCGTTCAGCACTTCGGTCGAGCACATTATTTTCCGATCGATCACAACCCCTCATTGCCGGCGGGGAGGACTGAATTTTATTCCTCCATGATAATCCTGTTACAGCGAGGCGGAAGCTTTGCAATATTTGCTTCATTTCCCGAAAGCGAAGGGGCAAAAGGAAGGCTTTCTTATTGCAATCCAATTAGTTTCCGATGGGGCTTACATTCTCCCAGGTAGGAAATGCGTTTGCACATGCGAACTATTTTGCGCACGGCTTTTTCCATTTTTCCTGCCATTCCTGTTGCTGTTCCTGTCCTGTCGCTCTAATAGGCCATTTGAAAACGTCCAGCGTTTTCCAGCGTCACTATATTTAGCATCCTCTATCACACCAGCATCAGCAGAGGGTTAAAACCTACACGGGGATTGACTTTGCGCCGGGCCGAAGCCGAGTACGCGTCACGTGCCGCGAGAAATGTAATCCATTATCAAATCCTCCGCCCGCCCTTCGAGGGACACGTCCCTGGTAAACCCTCTCCCCAGCCGAACTCACAGATCGGCTACCTACCCGGCATAGGAGTTTGTCACTCGCCAGCTTCTCGCAGCTTCCACTCGCTCAGTGTTTTTAAATATTCCGCTAATCATCACGGGTTTGATTACTTTTCATTAAAATTTCGATCACGACCCACCGTCTTCGGAACGGGTGGCTTCTGTTCTGTTTATGTAGCTGAATTCCGAATCTGGCCGTTCGTTTTCGCTATTTCTTGGCGCGACTGTTTTGCTTCCGACACTCGGCACTTTGTGATTTCTTTTCGTTTCTTTCTCTCTCCGCAAAACGCGCACTTTGCATGTTAGTGTGGGTGTTAGAAGAGCTTAGTTGTTTTGTTTATTTGATGTTAGAGAGAATTAGTAAAGAGGTATTGGATTTGCTTCCTCGCACTTTTACCTACGAACTACGGGTTAGTAAGTATTTCATGCAGGTGTTAGAAAAGTTAGTGAACGTTAGTAGTTTTAATCTGGTTAGTTTTCTTAGAGCTAGTTTTCACATCACGTTTGCGGCTTCCACTGAGCAAGGAGCGTTGAGAAGTTTAGTTTCACAAAATATATTATATTATTTATTAGGTTCTCGTATCGTTTCCCCATTCCACTTTATTCCACATTACTCATCAGCATATAGGAGTACAGATTTTAAGAAAGGGAGTAATATATATTAAAGGGTTTAAATATATATGAATATATGAATATAAAACCCTGTTAATAATCGTTAATCATTTAATGTGTTTCATACCAGGTGAATGCGTTGGCAACAGGTGCACAGTGTATGGAATTAATCCGCACTCTATTCTGATCGTTCAACTATTCGTTGGCCAGCGAACAACTGCCTCGATCCAATCGATCGTACCCCCTCCCCCCCCCCCCCTTGGTTGCCCCATTTCCATGTTTTTCGATTTCCCAGACTCAACTGACCGCACCAGACGCTGCACCGCTAGTCATTCCAACGATGACCGAACTAATGACCAACGGCTCGTTTGCAAGGGCGGTCGAATAAAATACGAGGTGAAAAAAGATGCAATGAAGAAAAGTGCCTGGCGTAACAATGAGATCGTTCAATATTGAAATTAACAGTTTCATCACGCAGCGCGAGAAAAAGGCTTCAGAAGTCCCGGACGGTGGAGCGCTTCGAGTGCCATTTCCGTTTTTTTTCTACTCCCGGCATGAAAATATCATCTCACAGCGAGTCTCCGCAAGAGGAGGGTTTTTCCCCAGGACATTTTTCGCCCGCACTAGAGTTGATGATAGAAAAACTTGTTCGTGCCATTCGGTCGTACATCTTTTTTATTCTTCTAATGGAGTTGGGAACGGATCCGCGTTGATCCATGTTCTCTTGGACATGATGCCTTTTTTTTGCACTCTTGGTAAGTGAGAGGAGTCACCAGCCTCCGTCGGCAACAGTTTCACCATTGCTCGACTTTTGCACTGGGCCAGGGGAAAAGGGTTATAGCGCCGGTACGTAACTAGAGCGTCGTTAGTGATAAGTGGTGTCCTCTAAGCATTGTTACTAACGAGCCGTCCGGATGAAGATACTTGCTGTGAGTCGACTGTGTTTTACAGCATACGAACTTCATAGCATTTTTCATAGCACACAGGAAACAACTGTTAGCTAGTGGAAAAGTATTAGGTATGATATAACACATACACTTTTATGAAACTTGATATAAATTATAGTAAAGTTTAATTAAGTTGGAAATGAATAATATTATGAAAATGACTTAATATACCGGCAACAGTGTTTGTCTCCATTGTTTCGGCCGTAACATCATGTTTTCTCGTCAACCGATGGCTCTTCCTCGACTTTTCGTCCAATTTACTTCACATATTTCCTCAGCCCGTAATTCGTTACCAGCGACGCTTCATTATGCACCATTCTGGAACTCCCCGTCCAATTATATCACCGCATTATTTGGCCATCCGAAAAGCCGCTTAATACGCTTCGCCGAAAGCTTCGGGTTTGGCGAATGGTCAAACACTGGACCGGCACTAGGAATGGCTCAAAGGGTGAGTTATTGTGTTACGTTCTCCCAGTGTGGTGGCCACTCCCCCCTACTCGACCCGTGGCCAATTTTGATGGAAGCCAATCAACAAGTAGATCATTTAGGAGCAATTACGCCCACGAAAACAGCCTTCCATTAATTATGCTTTTGATTTGCTTTACACGTGCTCTATTACATTTACAGCTAATACAAATGGATCAACAAAACAAATTAATACATTCCTTTTTGGTAATTTAATTATTTTATGTTATTATTACATTAACTATATTGTAGTATTTCATGTTTAAGAAGCATTATAGAAGTAGTACGACATTCAAAGGCTTCATTTTCTGAATACTGAATGTTACTGAAATGTGATATTTAACGATGTAAAGAAATTCATAATTTGGAATTGTTATATTTAATGATGTACGTATCGAAACCCCTGGTTTTACGTTGGCGTGTTTCAACTTTTTGGTCCTGGTTCCCACCTCCGCAGCAAGTACGAAGCGAGTCGAATCGCCCACGAAGCAGACAGAATCCCGGGGATACCGAGAAAACAATTTCTACGAATCGAAGGTTCTCGTTTTTCGTGCCTCGTGCAACCATTAGCGGTAATTAATAACCTCCGACCTGGTTCGTTATTGGAGCTGGAGTCTGCGGCTGGCAAGAACAAAAGGGCATCAAACTACGCCCCCCGGGGGTGGGAGCAAATTTGGTCCGGTCATCACGATAATGATGATAAGCGCGTGGGTATAGAAAACCGCCCCCGGATCTTTATCATCATTCGCGCGTGGGAGAGAACGGGAATGGGGCAGCTTGGTGCTGGTTTGGACCGTGAGGCGGCTCCATCGGGGCAACCGTGCGTGGGGGTTTTAGCAACCTTGGTCTACCTTGGCACTGTTTTACCTGTTTCCTTTCTCCCTTACTCCCAGGCCCACAACTAGTAGGCACACCCACACTGGCAACCCCCATTGCTATGGTGATTGACGGCGAGGTAGAGATAGAAATGGAAAAAGAGGAATTATCGTATGATAAGAACGATGCTGATGAAGCGCGCAAATTATGCTCCCCATGTTGCTTCGTCTTGTTCAATTTCCTCGCAAATGCCAAATACCACCGGACTCCGACGGAGTGATACAACACATCCGCACCGTGGTGTGGCGCTCGCACAGACAAACACACACAGCAGCGACCGCGCGCAATCTTCCCCATTCGAATGCGCGCGCTCGGCACACTCATTGTTCTCGGGCGGCTGTGTATATTGCTGTGGCATTAATTCTACACTTAGGTCAAAAATCCCACCCACCCCCTACCGCCCACAATACCAACCGCCTACCTAGCCGAGAAGCAATAGGGGCAGGAAAAACTTAAACTTCACACCCTCTATCGTTGCACTGGCCCGTTTCTTTTCCTCCCCGGCGCTACGAGACTGATTGCACCAATACCAGCGCAAGGCCGTAACTCAGTCTCATGGCTGTACTTCGGTTCTAGCCGTCTGTACTTGAACGGGGGTTAGATGTTTTATCGATTTTTCCCACATCCGTGTCGATCGACAATTCGCGGTTTCCACGCATTGTTTCGAGCGTTTGTTTCCGTTTTTCCCGTTCTTAGTGTTCCATTAGCAAATGGAAGATGAAGGCGCATTCTATTCTGTCTTGTTCAAAGGTCTTGTCGTGCCAAGATTGCACCGGACGACCGAACGAGGAAAACTGACAGTAAACTCAAACTCCTATTGCTTCCCTGAGGCGGCCACTCACTCACACTGCTCACTGACGGAAAAACGGGGCACACACCTTTTCATATTGCGGTTACGGTGCGACGCTGCCTCAGCCACACTCGACAGTCACTTGTCACTTTTGGCATTCAAAGAAGCGGGCCGACGTTGCTCATTACAAATACACACCCAGAAAATATCGACTGATGACGACTAACATCCCTACCAGCGGCTACAAGTGAATCCTTTAAGATCCTAATTTTTGTTTTTTTTTCATAAACTCTTTGTGCCTGGAATGGACGGTTGCAGAACAAGTTCTCACGAAGCCCGATTTTACCATCTACCCAGAGAGAAGGGTGCATGTCCTTTTCGATAAGCAGTACACTTAGATGGTTGTCCCAGAACAATTATTCACTCACCAATATATAAAGACATCAAATTGCAGGTCATTTGAATAGATTTCTTACTATTTTATGATTAAATTATAGCAACTTTACCATGCAACTGCGAACTGAACGAACCGAAAAAAACACTACACACTGCCTGCACCGTTGGTGGGCGATATAAGGGATGGCTTGGGTGGTACTTACGCTGCGATACTCTTGGACAATGGCCACCGCTCCATCGATGCTTGGTACTTCATGTTCTCGATCTGCTTTTTCAGTGCGTCACGGTCCATGGTTGCTAGAATACTGGGATCCATCGGGTCTGGAAAGTAACACCGAGGGATAGCTGTTAGTCGATTTCATTCGTGCTTTGCGATTGTGTGCGTGCAGCCTTCCGTCGGCTGGGTAAAGGGGTGATTTTCTCGGGTGTGTCGGGGTTGCTCTATCGCTGGGTGGTCGCTGTACATATCCGAAGCGTCGAGCGCGTTCGCTAGTCGACCGGGGTGGAAAATGTATCCGACTAGTTTTTCTTTCCCCCCCACCCATTTTTCTTTCCGAATCGAATGCGTGGGATAATGGAGTTGCCCGATGAGAGCTATTGGACGGGCCCTATTTTAAGGGTGGTTTATTTAAAACCACATTTTTCGGAGATGTACAAAATAGGAAAAATCCCCATGGTTTGCTGTAATTATTTATTATCCCCTTTTAATCAACAGAGCATGCCTCAAATGAAATTTTCAATTTGGATTAAAATGTTTTCCCTGTGTCTAGCATTGCAGCCAACAACTCGAAAAAAAAATCGTGAAAGTGCGCATGCTCCTCGCATCAAAACCCGAGCGAAGCATCCGCTGCGTTTGATCGCAGCAATAATATGTTGACGCCGAGCTAATTTTGCACACATACATGAATGTAATAAAATCCAGGCATACTCGGCGTTAAATACTGTGTCTTCGGCATTGCATACACCTTTACGAGTTTGGCACTACTAGTGGCCTAGACGTAGCTTCCCCTCCAAAACATGCGCAGAAGAGCTCCAAGGGAAAAGGACTAAAATGTACCTATTTCTAAGGAAAATTTGAAAAAAGGGATTTTATTCAAAGTCACCGTTAGCTACAACAATTTTCAAAGGCAGCAACAGTTCATTTGTTTTACTGTGTTGCGTGTTTATTTCAAAAGCACTTTGCAGTGAAATTAGCTCCACTTCAACCTTTTAGTTAGATCGAATCAAATGGAATCCGGCAAAATACAATAAATGTTCTTGTATCTACGGCTGGCTGAGCTGATATTTCCTCAACGGTTTGTTAGGCACTTTCGCAAACCTTCTTTGATAGCGACATATTTATACCTTTCCAGCGAAAACATGGGTTACGCCTCAGGTGATTACTTTTGCAACACTGCGCACCTTATCTTGCTGATAAAACTTTGTTTCGAGTGTAGAACTTCGAAAAGGGTGCACCTTTTCGACACAAATCGAGCACAACCACAGGCACCCCCTCGGGGTAACGAAACACCGATCGTACGTCAACATTACGAGACATTCTGCTCTATTTTGTATTTCAGCAGTATTCAACTGGGCCAGCAGTGCTATGTTACTTTCCACGTCTATGGACGTTTACCCTTTTTCCCGCGCCCAGCATGCGCCGCTTACGCTTGGGCCCTAATTAGAGCGGAGGTGATAAACGGGTAAAAGTTGGCTTCAACGGCGAACGAGTCGAATCGAACCACGCTGAGAAACCGCAACTGCAACCCGATCGTGCAACGCGCGTTTCGAGTCGAGTGGGGAATCGTGCAATAGCACGATGGAAACGGCGGCAGAGGAGACGAACAGGGCGAGAGTGGGCAAGGTTTCGATTGATCGTGTCAAGGTAATCGAAACACAACGCCCGGCTCATCCGAAGGGCCCGCGATGGAGCAGATGACCGTCATTTGCCGTTGCACATCTTCTAACTCTGAGCAGCAGTCTGTCGAAGTTTCACTTTAGCACAGTTCGCGCTGAGTGAAACAAGCTCACGCTCGGTGACTGCTTGTTTCTTTCTCACATTCTGCTCACTGCTCAAAACACGATCGTCATGTTTCTGCAGCTTTGCCGAAGGTTTTGTTGGCCCGTTTATGGTGCAAAGAAAAAGAAACGTAAAGAGAGAGAGAGAGAGAGAGAGAGAGAGAGAGAGAATGCAAAAGAGAAGGAGAGAATTTGTGCATCGAAATGGGAATATCGTGACGGATGACATCAATTAGGTAATGGTCCAACAAATCGCAGGGTTTTGCAGTGAACTGGCTGATCTTACGGAGGAAAGATCACGATGATGAGTCGCCAGAGTGACATTTGCACTTTAATTTGCATACCCACACTGAAGTAGACCGGTGTGTTTATAAATAAAAAAAAAGGCGAACATGTAATTTGCTGATGAATGTCAAACGGTTTTGGCATTAGCAAATAGATGTTTTGGTTTATAAGAAACACTCGAAACATAAAACCTGCACAGATTCACTATAAGCCAAAAAACAACAAAATATTAGATTAAGCGGTGGAAGTATTTTGCACTAAATAAAATAAACTTTGGCACTGCTGCTGAACCTAGTGTTTCTGGTAAGATGACTATGATTAACTGATCGCAAACAACTACTGGACAGGGCGTTGAAGTATGTTTCGCTTCACGATCGTGCTCGAAATATCTCCAATGGCTTTATCTGCCGCCGATTTCTTATCTCGACTCCCAACCAACTGGCCGTTGCCGCCCCGGACTGTCGTGGTACACTCGTAAGATAACTCGCCTGCTGGTGTTGGCTCTTGGAATCTAACTTGCTTTACTTTGCCTTCCAATTTCCGTGTATCCGAAGGGTCGTGATCGGTATGGGTAGCAATGGTTTGTATTTGCTGTTACACTCCTGTTCCCAATAGTGGCACTTTTCTGTGCCAACCGCTGCCTTCGACTGCCTTGCTCCGGCTTCGGGAACCGTTCGCGACCGACAACGTTCAGAGACTGTCCTGGTTGGCCGCTTGAAGCACTTTATCAGCTCAGGTTAGTTGAACAGGTACCGCTCCATCCTCTACCCTACCCAACCTCCCCCCCCCCCCCACACGTTTCCCTCCGGATCGCTTCTTCCCTAATCGTCCGTGACACACCACTCAACAAAGGCCTCTACTGTCCAACGGCTGTCGTAGCGCAACGTCACACAGCACAGGAAGGGAACCTTCCGCAATTTAAATAGGGCCGATAGACGGCACGCGAACAGCGCTGGACATTACTGGCATGCACACCCACAAACAAGTAGCTCTCGCTGGCACAGACTTGCAGCGCCACAGTGCAGGTGTTTGTCTGTCGTGGAACTGTGACGAGGAATACCGTCTGAGGGAGGCAGGTTTGAAGGAGATCTAATTCGGAAGCGGTCTGTGTGTTTGATAACAGAATGATCTTCTTTCACGCGTCAAACGTTGCGGACAGATCAGACCTAAATAGACGTAGTGGAAATATGTTGAATGTTACTTTTCTATTCAGATTTATTCGCCTTTTATTTTTATTGAATAAACTTGTAAATTTCTCGTTCCGTCATCAACATAAACAATTAAATAAAAGTCTACATCTAATCTAAACACCCGATCAATGGGAATCGTTTCTGTTGAAAATAATTCCATGCTTTTCCAGTTAACTTCAATATGAAAAACCCCTAAACAAATTTGGGAAAATTAGTTAATCAACTTTGCAGCAACCATAAAAAAACTTAATCAAATATTCGTCAATAGGAAATTTAAGTCTTATGTTATCGAGTTTGTTTTGCAACACATTAACAAATGAAGGTAGTAAATTTCGATTTGAAGTAAAAACTAGGAACGCTAGACGCCGTAGAGGCTTGTTCCGTTTTAAACCCCTATCATGTCTAAGGGCTCGTCTGGAAACCCCTCGACAGTTGCATCACCAAAAGCGCATGCATGCACGCCGTACATGTACGGTTTCGGCCGCGAATGGCTTCTCCATTTTGTCAGCCGGCGTTCCTCACATCCACCGTACAACAAACCCTCCAACGCGTGTGTCTCGCGTGGTCCCCCTCCCATTCCATTTCACCCACTGTTCTGGAGAGTTTTCGCGAGGGTAGCCGACACACACCTACCGACGGCGGATGCGCACCCACGCTCACATTTGAATCCCGCGCTCGGACTCGGGTCTTCCGTCGGGATTCGTCAGACGGGTGCACGACTTGGACGACTTTTTTCTCGGACGTTCGCAGCACAAGAGAGAAATCTGTTCCACATATGGCCATCGTGTGGTGCTCGAATACGCTTAAGGAAAGGACATGCGACAAGCGGCGCTGGCTGCGGCGAGTCCTCCATCTCGTTCGTGTGTGATGTCTCGCTTTGCCCTTGCCCGCTCTGTCGCATCCTGTCGGGATTTCTGCGAGCCGGGTAGCCTCTAAGCAAACGATTCTAATATATGTTCGTTCCGGGGGCCTGCTTTTACACACACGAATATGTTACTGTTGGTTCGACGAGCAGTTTCTAACCCACGATCTTTTTGTTGGTTGCTTTCCACAGTACGCTAGGGAAAAAGTGGTCGTCCGCCGGCTAAGCGCATCATCTGACCATGCCGAGGCAGCATGTGTGGGCCGAACTTCTAAGGACTCATGCTCCTGGTGCTGGTCCACTTGGGAAGCACGTTTTGAACCCGAATGCTTCTAAAAAACCGATTAAAGTAGAACAAATGGAACCCGGACGATATCGGGGCCCTGCGGGGTGTTCATTTTTACGGTGATTTTTCATAAAACGACCCACCGTCGACTAGCAGCACATGAACTCGGTATCTTCGGAGTAGGTACCCTTTTCTTTTGCTAAATAAAAAGGCCACGCTATATCCCTACGTTTGGTCCGGAGGTTTTCTCACGTCTCGGGGATGGTTTCACTTTTCGTTCCATGTTTGCAGATACACCTTTGTGTAGTACGTACACTTTGAGAACCGTTGAGTAAGGTTGGACAAAAAAGATTGACCGGATATAAATGAGAATTTTCCTCCACGAAAAATTCGTTTCAATGTACTGAAAGAATAAATTGTCCTAGGTCAATTAACATTAGTTACAAACACCTAACATGCTAACGTTGGCCCACAAAAATTTTAGTTATACAAAATTAAAAAAAAAAAATAAATCGTAGCTTTATTAATTGTCCAACCCAATATTGACGAATCCTAGCTCGGCAACGCGGGACGCGACCGATCTGCGGCGAAAGGTGCACGACATTTTTCCAGCAAAAGAGAACATTTTCTCCGACCGTACCGGGGGAGCAGCAGCACAGAGGCACATTCCCGGCTAAGGTTGGCACACATTCGGCGTTCGTCGGCGATGCTATCGCATGTTGCATCGGCCATCGACTCGGATCGGATTGGTTCGGGATTCGTTTCGTTCAAAGGGATCTAAAAATAATCCAACCGAACGTTGCTTTGCATTCTGTTTTGGGTGCGGTGGGCCTAAAAAACATCGGAATGAAAATTGAAAGCATCAGCCCGTTTGATGATAGGATCAAACGGAGGAACGCGATGCTCGGCCGTATGCTTTCCCGCTTGCTTGCAAAACAATGTTTCAACTACTACTTTTTTGTATGGTTTTACTTTTCCTTTTCCACTCCACCGACCACCAGGCATCCGTGAAAGCGCAGTGTATGCTAGGTGAGGCGGGAAATTCAATTTTCTCTATTGAATTAGCTGCAAAAATGTACCGGAGTGCTGTGAACTGAGTGCACGCTGGACCTCGTTTTCCCTCGTTACGCCCAACACAACCGGCGGTTGTTCCATTTTTCAGTTGCTCAGTTGCATTTTTGTACTTCAACATACCACTTGGGCCTTCGACATGCCAACCCTACCGGGCAGCTGTTGAAGTGATTTCGGGGGTGGCACTGATCGATGGCGACCGTTATGGCATGCCGGCGGCTATTGCATCTCATTTTGAAGCATAAAAAAACCAAATATGCTGGCAAGGAAAACTGTTCTACCGAAAATTCGTTTTCTTTTGTTACCCACTGAAGCTCGTATTACTTTTCCGGTAATTGAATTAGCTCGTGAAAAGGAGAAACTTGTACGATTTCCCCCTTGGCCACACAGGCAGTCAGGCCCAGCTGGTAGGGCGATGTTTAAGGACACTAGCACCAAATCTCTAAAGCCGCCCAGAAGAAAGGAACACAAAGCGAAGGATGTGAAGGAGAAATAGATAGAGAGAGGGAAAGCGAAAGAGAAAATAAGAGATTGTTGAAATAAAAGAAACGATCAATCGATTGCTACGGCATCACGCCGGGAGGCCATACCAAATCACGGCCACCCTCCGGTCTAAATCGGCCGCAAAATTGTGTGGAAAATTGTCTCTATTGATATCAAATGAATAAATTTGATCTAATGTTATACTTACCATGGTACATACACATATATACCGACTTATATCTATCTTCATTGGTATACAAACACGAGAAGTTTTATGTTTCAATTTTTTATTTAATAATTATAATTCGGGTAGTAATTAAATTTAATATATTCATGTATAAATATATCGATTACAGAAACACAATAAAACATTTATGAGTCAGTTGTTTTTTTTTTGTTTAGTTTTCCTTTTTCCTGTCTCTCGTCTTCGAGTATCTCTTTCGTTTCTTTTATTTTGGTTTATACATATTTTTCTACTATATTATGCGATCCTGTCAAACGGGCAGATGAATTCCTATCGTCCCGAATCGCTAGTACGTTGCTTCTTTATTGATTTGTTGTTGTTTTGTTGTCAAGTTCAATTCAACATCCAGCCATCCGGAATGTCATTGTTCGCTTAAGTTTAACGTCATACTTTGTTAAACTTCTATTGCTTGCTTTTCACTGTCGCTCGAAAAGGTGCATGACAAAGTGTCAAATTTCGGCAATTTCGTAGCGATTTTCTCCAATCGATTGTGTTTAGCGTTTCTTGTGAACTGGTGGAAAATATATAGCAATCATCGGTTAAACATGTATGGTCTGGTGTATTATTTATAATTGTTTTTTTTTTCATATCGCTATGCTATCGGAAGTATCGCAACTAAGAGGAATAGAAATAATGTCGATGCAGTGCACCAGTATAATCTGTGTTTTGTGAAAGGAAAGTCCTCCATTGTTGTCAACCAGTCGACAACGGCCAAAGCAAATGCTGGACGGTGGGTTCGGATGCCTTCTGATTGGGGCTTTCTCATCATGCAGATATAATTCAAAACCATAGCTATTCATTTCGAGTAACTGGAAGAAGTCAAGACTTAGGGAAAACCGGTTTGAAGAATTCACTCCCATCGATTCCTAAAACGTTTTTAACGGATTCAAATACGCGTTAAAGTTACTCTGCAAAGACAGCGT
>JAOEFI010000004.1:32723592-32737717 GCA_034621735.1 Anopheles plumbeus | reverse complement strand
GAATTCACTCCCATCGATTCCTAAAACGTTTTTAACGGATTCAAATACGCGTTAAAGTTACTCTGCAAAGACAGCGTTTGTACTTTCGGGTTCAGGTACAGTACTCACACTCATACACAAACATTTCAGCCACACATTCATCCTTGATCCACAAATACTCAATCATTTCGTACCACTTTTGCTCCGCTTTAGGATCGACTTTTGAAGGAAGTTCTAGGGAAATGCTTTGAATTTGTTTAGGTCGAGCTTTGAAAACTGCATTTGTTTTCCGGCATGATTGAATGATCAAATACTCTTATCAGAAATGAGCTTCTATAAATCAAAGAATGAATCTGTAAAGGGTAGAAAAAGGCTGCACGGAAACAGAACAGCTATAAAACATCTGCTAAGACGAAGTGGCTGGTTGACAAGAAAGGATGTGATAATGGAAACAATTACCACTGCTGGAGAAAAGAGGAGATAAATAGAATAAATTTATCTTTTCGACAATCGTTCAAATTTCACGCAAGATCTATCGCCTGGGTGGGTGGTGACGATCGAAGAAAAAAACCGCTTCTGCTGCTGCTACTGCGCAGGGGTTGATCGGTTTGATTTGTATAGTGCTACAATCGTGTAAAAGTTTGGCCCATTTTTATGCTTACGGTTAACTGTGTGTTCATGCTTATGTGTTCGTTTCGTACTCTTGTGACACCTTGCCTGCACCATTCATTATTGCTTCGTCCGCTCGAACCACACGCTCCAGTTCTGCTGTCTCTCGTCTGTCATTACTTATTTCATATCCGTGATGTTTGTAGACATTACTTTCACTATCGTACGTCTCAATCTGGCACGAAGGAGGACATAGAGATATCGTTTCATTCGAATATAGTTCCCACACTCCGTCGCGTGCATCGCATAGCTATCGTTTACTTTGAGTCAAACACCGACTTTCCATTGGGTTCCGTTGTCGTCTCTCACAATTCACATTTAAAGATTGACTATTCCTTTCAGTGTGTGGTTTAAAAATTTTACTAGTAATTTTAGTTTCTCTCATGGTATGTTCGATTCAGCATGCTCCCTTAACAGTGTTATGGTTTTGCTTTTAATTTTTATTTTCATTGTTTATCACATTTGGCAGGAATCATTCTTTTGCTACCGTCTCTCGTTTATAAACTCTATTACATATCGATAGTCGTTTCCGGTGAAATAGATTTCCAACTGGGTTTTTTGATTAAAATCGTTTCCCATTCCCTTCTCTGTTCGTTTCAGATGTCTGTGCATTCCTACTGGCGTTTGTTTGCCTGTTTATTATCCGTGGAAAGAAATGCTAAAAACTGAACTAAATTGGAGATTTCGCTAGAAAACGCAATTCTTCACCCCATATCATCAAGGTCAAGAAAATAAGATGCTTCAGTCTCGAAGGGTTCGTGTGAACGCTGCTGTAAAATGCGAAGATTACGTAATCGAATAAATTGCACTATTCCTGCTCTGATCCGTAACAAACAATTCAGAGGAATCTAACAAAGTTGGTAGATTAAATGTTATTTTGCAGAAAACGTTTTCCATTTCCAAGAAAATTCGAATAGTTCAAGATACAAGATAAATTAAGATCGATGTAGAATTCACTAACATTTTCCATTCGATAGTTTGTCAGTTACTTACTCACATAATACAACAGTATCATCGCATTGCTGCGAGCCGTTCTGTTTGGAAAATTATCTATCTGTTGTTCATAGCCCTTACTTACTTTCTCTTCTTACCTTTCCATATCACTTCCAGCGTTTCTCATGTACCTATTTACTGTACTTCATTTTGCCGCATACTTGGTGTTTGGTTTTGTTTCATTTTATTTTTATTCTGTTATATTAAATACTCTTTTTGGTTGGGTTATTATTTTCCATGCTTTGGTTGAAGAAAAGATAAATTTTTACCATTAGTAATGCCTAAAGTGCAGCAGGAGTCAAATAAACCTTTATGGAACTAATGTTTATTGGAGGGTGAATCAAGCCTATCCAGAATTTGTTTCCATCCGCGGGCCATCCGCATCGATGTGGTGTGTGTGTGTGTGGGTGTGTCGGGTTGTGTTGTGCTCCTAGGGTGTGCTTGGTAAATGGTTTCCACTATGGGTTCGTTATCAAAATACGAGATACTAACACGACTGCTTACATTGAACAAACGCTATAAACTAATCATCGAAGAGGACATTCATAAAATCTATCTCGTTCTCGTACATGAACTATCATTTTGTATTTCGTATATATAGAATTGAATAAAGTATCGTTAAGAAATACTGCTTTCGTTTCTTCTTTTAGTTTTGAATAATTAAACATTCGAGTGTTAAATTTACGCTGCAAACGACTACCGTTTCAGTTCAATGGTCGCATTTGGAAACATATACAGCAAAAACATTTATCATGCAACATTACACGTCCATAAACGGCTTAAATCTTCTTTTTTTTACTGGTTAGTTGGAGTTGTTGTTCTTATTTCACAATTGAATCTCCCTTTCACTTTTCCTATTGTAGTGGATGGTTAGTTCAAGTGTGTTTACTCCATCTTTAGTGCCATCGTTGTACTCCACTGTCAATATTTGCCCAACTATATAGTAAGGAAGCTACATAAACGGATCGACCCATGCTTCTAGTGGAAATGTACTATGAATTACGCGTATATTCGTATGAATTTATTCGGAGAATCGCATGTAATACTGAATATTTTTCCGGTTTCTTAAACTCATTCCATATGTGATAGTGCACTTCCACGACATGAATACAAGCGTACGTCTGAGCTATATAGTTTGACCAGTACCCCAAACTCTCACACATCGATGGTTTCTAAGGGATTCGTAGGTATAGGTTTTTGTAAACTACAGTTAGCATTAGAGGAGAAGGTGCAGCTTGGGACACGGTTAGTTGGTACAAATATTATGATCGATTTTACTTTAAAAAAAAAAATAATTCGAAATGTCTATCGCCAGCTTCTAAACGCAAACGTACGCTTAGAGTGCAGATCAATACTGAACGGAAAAGAAGAGCAGGTGTTTTGTGGAGCTTTAAAGACAATTCGAAACTTATTTCTTCTACATTTGTTACTTGATCGGAAAGTCATTATTTATTCAATTTTCTTGGTTTTCCTTGCTGTCGTTGCTGAATTTTGCCTTTCTGCATCCTTGAATATTTAAAGAATATGTGACAAGACAGCTATATTAACGATGACGATATAATTGGTAAAATATAAAGCGACATACTAGCCGGAGCTTTTCCTATAACCTTTGACATTTATTATAGTTATATTAAAAATGTAAAATGTACATCAATCAGCAATGGTTCATTTGTCCTAATATACGTACATCTCATTCAAGATTTCTTTCGTCCGGCGGTTTTTATAAGGAAATATATATTTATATCAAAGTTCACCCCTCAGTTTCGGCTAGAGTAATATGCTCAATAGTACACACGTCTCCGTTTTTGCTTGCTATTTCCTGTTTTTATTTTATTCCATGCCGAGTTTTTCGTTCCTAAAACCCGGAACTCGCAGTGTAATGATTTGTTCCTTTCTTTATTAGTTCCACCTTTGCTAAGTTGGTTGTCGTTGTTTCATACAATGTTTGGTTTTTTGGCTTTCCATTTTTCCACAGCTTTGGTTCCGCAGCACCACTGGAAGTGCTTTCCACTATTCACCGATTCGTATTCTAGAACTGTTATTTCTGGGGGAAAGATGGTGGCTCATTTAGGATACTTATTTTCTGCAAACATTTATTAATTTTTTTATCGATAAACAGGGACAACAATACAATGGAATTCAATGCATTACGATATGTCTTACGGCT
Organism: Anopheles plumbeus; assembly: GCA_034621735.1. Lineage (NCBI taxonomy): Eukaryota > Metazoa > Arthropoda > Insecta > Diptera > Culicidae > Anopheles > Anopheles plumbeus. Next base: position 32,733,909 of record JAOEFI010000004.1, on the reverse strand, counting down.
ACTGATCAACTAAAGCTAGTACATATTCGACAATAAATTAAATCGATACAGTGTTTGGACAACATTGAATTCGATGCAGAACTGCTGGTTTGCTGGAACAGATGTTTTAATGTTTAGTTGGAATTTATATTTGCCCTAAATTATGCGCCCCTCGTTCACGGTAAAACCATCCTGCCCCTCACCTTCTGCTTAGGCTCCACATACTGAACACGTACACCTATTTATTCTGCTGATTCCACCTTGATTAGATTAAAATAGTTCACATCGTATATATCGCCGCCCGTCCTCCATGCCTGCTTTGTGATATTTATTGCTTACTGTTGGGATTGTTTCGTTACGACGAGTGTTGCTTTTGTAATGAATGGGCACGCATTCGCTTCCTATTTTTATATGTATAATGCTCTCCAACTGATAACCATCGTGTTTCGACATTCTATTGCTTTTGCCTGTGCTGTTTCTGCTGTTAATAAGGTAGGAGTTTCGAGCTTACGCAAATACAATGAAATAAGTTGGCTGCCTGCCACAGGGTAGCGTACATCGTAAATGGTGCTATACTTTACTGTATTGAACATTTCTGCCTCAGGGTGTAAAACCTAATGCAAACACACTAAACGGATGCGGAAAAACATTGATACAGTGAAATGGGGTGCTTAAGTTTGCTTTGAACAACTTTTTTTTGTGCTTTTTCATATGCTTCTTATATTTTCACTACACACCAAAAATGACTAAATTGGGAAAGATTGTGACATAATGTTGTAATAACGTACCATTTATAATATCGTTTACCCTTTCTTCTGCATACGCAATAATTTTGTTTTAATTGCAGATTTCACACGAAATACACTCCTCAACCATCGGTATTAAATTGTCTAGTACGTTACAAGTTTTCTTTTCATTCCCTCTTCTAACCCTTACTGTAGCATCCTTTGAGGGTGCTTCCTTGTATGTGTATTATTTTACTATTTCAGTTTTTTTGTTAAGTTAAAAATTTCTCCAATGTCTCTTACATTTATTACACGTATTTGTTTTCTTTTTTCGTCGTGTAAATCGGTAAACGGTGGCATTCACCTTTTCTTTTTATGGCTTTGCTTACAGTTTAATATCAAAAATGTTAACATTTTTGTTGATTTTACATTTTAATAGTTGCTGTTGCCGATTATTGCCCCCTTGTTGTTGTTCAGTGTTCATCCTCTCCATGATTCAGGGTATTCTGCACATTGCGTCATACGCAATCGGTTGGGAGTTCCTTTCTTTCAGCATTCGGTTGTTTTTTTCCCCCTTTAATTTATCTATCGTTTTCAACCACCCTGAATCGCCTTACATCCCTAGCGCTTAGAGCGGGGTGCACTATCTAACGCTTCAATTCAGTCGCGGACAACAGAATCGTTAGTTGAGGAGAAAGAAGGGAAGGAAAGGGAATTCTGTTAGTTCCGTTTTTTTGTGTTCGTCTCGTTTCTGCTAAAATGTGTTTCCATTCTATACATTCAATATACTTTATTATTAGATTGTTTGCTTGTTTGTTGTTGATGTTGCTGTTCTTGTTACATAGTTGCGTTACTTTTCTTGGTTTTACATTGGTGGGATCACATTTTTTTCTATCGATACACTCGATATCATACTTGGTTTGATTTCTGCACCCGCGGTCCGTCCAATTGGTAAATTTTCCATGTTTTTATAAGATTTTTTTGTTGGTTTTGTGTTTTTTTGTTTTCCTCTTTTTATATACCTAGCAAATTTGGTTGTTAAACATGTATAATAGATTATCTTCCATAACTTTCTATTCATTCGGCAAAATTTTCTATTATACCTACAAGCTACTCATCTTTGTCTTTCTTTATCTATCCGGTTTTTGTCTCTTTTTTGTTTTCGTTTTCGTGTTCTCTGGTATTGTTTAATGGTTTCCTTTTGTTTTTCTTTTTTTCTGTTGAGCAGTTTGTTTTATCACTTGTGCTGCTCCGGCTGCCGCCCGCCACAATGAAGTACGTAAACGTGCAGAAGAAAACCAAGCTACAACTGAGATGGCTGAACGCAATTATGCTCCATCGCCGACACCTGGTTAGGTGTGTCGTAAAGATGGAAACCCCGCCTGGTTACTTTAACTTTTGGGAGTATGACGGACAAATGAAATAGTGTGTCCTTTGCAAGACTGCCTTCCTACTGCTTCGCGGTTTACGTTATCGATAGGTTTCCAACGGTAGTTATCATGTAAATGAGATAGAGAGATATTATCAATAGAAACGCGAGAGATACGAAGAGAGGTGGTATAATGAGAATAGTGGACACATAATAGAATAGGCTGTATAAGACGAACATGTATAGCTACGACTATATTGCTCCAGTTGAGTTCGCTACTAAACTATCATCCACCGGACGCTGCCCTTCCCTCCTTCGGGTTCCAGCATGGCTGCTGTAATTTCCTAGTGGTTCTACTTTCCCGCCTTTCCGCTGCGCGTTACGAAAAGCTGAAATACACTCTATTGCAGTAATACTGATTCGGTTTTTGGTTTGCTTGCGCCCGTTGTTCGTGAAAACGCTGACACGCACAAACCGCGAAGACGGGTCACGTCAATAGTTAGATTGAATGTTCTGGTTCCTCCACCGTTCTGCCTCGTGCACATGCTTCGTACAGTTAAACTTTACGGTAAAATCTGCGTTACATAACTATGTATATATAGCATTAAACAACATCAAATGAATGCAGTGTTTACGGTAAAGATGGACAATCAGTAAGGAAGAACATTGCTCTTCTAGTGTGCAGGTTCCGTTTTACCTCGTTATTGCACACCGCCCGGCCACACTGAACCGTGAGTTCATTCGGCACGAACTTCCCATCGTTCTCGGTTTGATTTGGTTTTTGAAGGGGGTTTTTGGTTGTTGTTTTTTCGATTATGCTTTAATTGTCCTATCTGAGAATGTAAATATTCAATTATATGCTTCTATTAGACTATTTAGTATAATAATTATTACTTTCCTGGCATTTTTTTCGTTTTTTCTTAATTCTGGTAGCAATAAACGATAGCAATAGTGTTAGTAATAGTTGATGTTGTTGTTGTTGTTGTTGCCCTGCAACATGCGGTTGCCGTTTCCCCTCCTTTTTGTGTGCCTGTGTTTTCGTGTATTCGAGTATGTGTGTTTTCTAGGATTCCGGTCGATGCTCCAGCTATAAATATAATTACTTACTTCCTTGTACAGCGTCATAAAGTATTCACTATATGTGTATAGATATATAAATATCGTCGCCATCGTACTCGGATTTCTTGTCTTTCTTTCGTGTTATGCACTTCAAGTGCACCCTTGTGTTCTCCGCATTAGTCTAGCATACTTTGTTTTCCAGTTCTGTTGTTTTCCCTTTTTAATATTTCTGGTTGATGTTTCTCTAACACTGATAATGTGTTGGTTTATCAACAGCGTGTGTGAGTTCACCGTTTATTGCACCTTGACTGTAAGATACGGTTTGCTTGTCGTGTCTCGTGGATGATTTTGCTAAAGTCCCTTCGTATTAGTATCTCCTTCGTAGCTATGTTTCCTCGTATCGTATCGACTAGCACAACCACTATTTGCTTATTTTACACAGTATCGTTCGATTGAGCATGGATCGTCGTATCGATAGTATATGTACTGTATATTCTGCCACTATCAAGGTGGTTCTGCTGTATAGGAAAAAAGGAAATGTTTCACTACGGAAAATAATGTTGCTCATGCGAAGGTTGTGATGCGTCACGCTATATTGTATAAGGTAATCAAAAAAAAAATCAAACAAATGTTCACTGACTGGAATTACTTGCAAAGGGCAAAGCCGCTCCTCTACTACAGATTGCGATTCAATCACCCCTCACCGTAGTTCTTCTGCTACTGACATTGGCTGGAGTGGAGAAACGTTCTACGCAAGTGTATATAGGTATGTAGTAAGTTAGAGTACGATCCTGGGCGGAATGCAGAAAGTAGTTTGCATAATGGACACACCTACGTTTATGGTCCGTTTGTGGTAAACTATTCGATCCTGAACCAGTTTGCTACCGGGCTGGGAGGTTAGTAGCATTGTTTTATAAACACCACCACACTCTCATCGAACGCTAGTTGTACGCTTCACTACGACTCTGGCAATGGTCCCAACGTTGGCGTTTTTTTTTCTCTACGCAACAATAGGGTGGGAGTAGTCGGCCGGGGTAAGAGGGTGCGGAACTTATTCTATGTTCGTAGGGATTGAATGGCACATATCAAACACAGGGGCCCTCGTCCGCGTGTGTGTGTCTGGGTGTGTTTTGTGATGGAAAGGAACAAAAAACAACTAGATACGAGATTATGATCAACAGAAGAAAAAAATACACAAACTGATACTGTTTTAAATAAGTTTTCTTTTTTGATTTCAAATGGTTCCCCTTTACAATGATTCGTTCATGCACATTTCCCCACATTTGGTTTACATAGAAAATCACGATGAAATGAACCGTACAAACAATTAGGAAAAGAAAATTGAACAAAACGCATCCTTGTGGTTGCACCCGCGAACGTACAGGAAACTGGAACGAACATCCTTAGAAACATCCTTTTTTTTAATTCGATTTCAGCATACATGCACGCACCGGCGTACACCTCGAGTGCGTGTAGAAATTAACAAACGAAATCATCAAACAAAACTGAACGGCAAGAAACGACTAAACATAAGCTCTTCTCTACAGGTTCTTCCTGTAACATCATTGTGTGGGTGTAACAACCCGAAAGCAAAACTTCAACCAAGCAAAACGTGAATCAAAAACTGCGTGGAAAACCAAATTGTTTCATAGTTTCTTTCCAATGAAACGTTATACAACACATACTGAACGTTAACGCAAACCACAAAATGGTGAAAATTGACTAAATTGAAAAGTGAACTGAATCTATCGAATCGCCATCGATTCCATCGAACGAATCTAACGGGAACAGGGTCGGGAAAATGTTCGCTTGAAAAAAAGTCACACAGACACGTTCGTGTAAAAATTGCGCTAGCTAAGTGACGATTCCCTTCCGCGTACACTTCCCGTACCGTGCTGCCAACTGTTCCAGATGTTCAACCATCGTCTCGTCATGCTATTACACCACCTCACTTGTTCGCCTTCGTCCTATTCCTTTCCCTATTTCCTTCTTCCTTGCTCATTTTACTCGTTTGTAAAACCTCGTGTAAAAATCCTCTAAAAGTGTTTTCTTCCCCCGTTCCTTACGCGTTGTTGTTCAGTTGGGTTTTCCCCTTTTCCTGTCGACCATTACCGTGAGCTAGCCCCAACCAACATCAGCGGTTTCCTCTTTGGCGGCCAGTCTGCCCATTACGGCTCGTAAAACACAGCCCATAGCCCTGTCGGGAACCGGACCCAGCGCGGATGATGATGGATGATTGCTTCTGTCCGAGGACAGGTCCGTTCGATTACGGGCGTGTCATCTTTCATCCCTCGGCCTGACTAAATGGCCTCGACTAGCTGCTGACATACGCCTCGCTTCACTTCGTTATTCGTTTCGCCTTCTTATGGTAGCCATGAGAGGACGCTTTCCCCGTATGGCTCGCCTTCTCATTCCTAGGCTCCTTCGTTCTCTTCCTCTGCGCGTGTTCCCTACTTGTGTCTCCAAGACTACCACCGTTTTGCACATAATGTTTGGGCGAAGAAGAAGAAGAAAAAAAACCCTCAAAACATTCTCGATAAATATAGAACAAATTGTGGAATTATGATTGTTTGTGTCACTACTCTCCTCCTACACTTCATCGTCTGCGGCTTTGGCTTTCGTGGTTCGATGAAGTTGTCAACCGGCTCCCAGCCGGGTGTGATTCTGGGTTCAGTTTGCTTCCCTCTTCTCTTTCTATTTGGTAAATGTTTCTTTTTTTTTCGTCATGTTGCCACCGAACTGTCTGCCTGTCAGCACGTTTCCTCCCGAGCTGCCCTGCCACGATGATACATGAAAGTAAAACGGTACGAACGGAACAATTGTGGAGAAAGCGGTTGGACTGGCGGGGCGGGCGGGTTTATCGGATCGGACGCTTGAGGAGCTCGCTCAAGCCGCTGGGCCATCCGCCGAGCGAGCGTCGACGGCGCTGGTCCATCAGCACATCGAGTCCGAGTTCCGCCGCGCGTCGGCTGCGCGCATCCCGGACCCGCCGGTCGTCCACCGTCTTCCGTCGGAGTGCCTCCTCCTGCTCGCCGTTGCTCCTGGCTGCCGCTGTTGCCGCTGTGGCGGCGATCGAAAGTTGCGCCAACCAGTGGGCAAGCAGTTCCGGGGGCACGTTCTGTTGATTTTACGCATTCTTCGACTTGTTCGTCTTGAAGCTGACCTGCAGCACGCGGTTGCCGAGCGTGTAGCCGTTCAGCGACTGGATGGCGACCACCGCCTCGTCGTAGTTGGTCATCGTCACGAAGCCGAACCCTTTGCACTTGTTGGTCTGCAAATCCTTGATGACCTGCACAAATATACAAACAAGAAAATTGATTAAAATAAGCAGAATAGGTAATCCAACAAACAAAGAACAAATAGTAAACATAAAACCTGGTAAAATATGCAGCCAATGCTATAAACGAATAACCAGTGAAATGCTTCATTCGTTGCCTCCTGTATTCTGTGGCATCGACTAACACAAACCGCCAAAAGTATACAATATAACACTATTGGGAAAAAGTCTCGTTATGAACAGGAGGAGGAGTAACATATAACAAATGCGTGGGAAAAGAAAAACATGCAACAGCCCAGCGAGTGTGGCCGTTAATCAGTCCAACTGTCAAGAACAGCAAACTACTACCTTAACCGATTGGACGGCACCGAACGGACCGAACAGCTGCCACAGGACGTTCTCTTCCGTTTCCGGGGCGAGGTTGTAGACGAAAATGCACCACCCGGAGCCGTTGGCGATGGCGTTGGTAGGAATCATCGAGTTCGCCAGCAAGTCGCCGGCCAGTGGCGAGTATCGATAGTTTGGAATGGCACTGCTTCGGTTGCCAGGTCGCGACCGGGTCGATGGAGCCGAGAAAGAAACGAGAGGGCGTACAGGTTATGGCAAACTGTTGTATTTCAGACCCTAGTGGGAGCTAATGGGCATGCCACCTTCTAGATGTCTAGAGACATACCTAAATCTCCCGGTCGGATGATGGATCGGTCCCGGAAAGCGGCGAGCGGCCTGCGGGCCCAGGTAGGCCGCCAGCGGTGGTACGGTTTTCGTGCTGCTCGGGTTGTTGGCGAACTTGACGGTGATCGGCTCGGTCGAACCCTTCGGCACCGTCCCGTTCAGCTCCTTGATGGCTTTCTCTGCCTCCATGCGCTGGTCGAAGCGAATGAAGCCCACTCCCTTCGAAAGACCTGTCGCGGTAAAGGTGCGATAAGCAATAGCAAAGAAAATGCGTTATTGAAACAGTGGCACGTTTTGGAAAAGAGAAGTTTATCCATCCATTATCCATGCTGGGTGGCCAAAGCTAATTCCGATTATTCGCGATTCTACAGTGCAACTTTGGTGTGATTCCAATACATACCATTACCATTTTCACCTGTAGGCGAGCTGTACTGTCGTGCTTTATTGGACGAAATCATATCGGCGACCCAAAAAAAAAAAAAAAATTCGGAAAAAAAATAATTAAACGAAACATTTATAAAGAAATCCAAAAATATACCACGAAACCCTAAAATTATACACAGACCATCGTTAGGGGATTTTTTAACATTGAAATGAATTCTAATTACGAACATGAATTTGAAACACAGAAATGGAACAAATGAAATAAAACACGACAGTCCAGTAGTAATTTTATTTCATAACAAAAGTTCGCTGAAACCAGCACCCGTTTTTCAACGTTATGCAATGCAACATTGATTGCCATATAAGTATGGGAACGGGTGCAAAAGTAGAAGGCACCCTTTCCGTCGGTACGTGTGACAGCTTGACGGGCGCGTCAGATACAACGTCAAAGAGAGAAGTAATAAAGCTCGCTCTTCGACAAAATCCGATTCTCTACATCCATGTTAATTTTCTTGCAGAATTTTCCTTTTCGCAACACTTATCAGTTTGAAATCAACTGGAGACTCTGAGCAGGAAGATTTTCCCTTACCTGTAATATTGTCACAAAGTATGCGGGACGTAATGATGCGCCCGTATGGGCTGAACAGTGCCTCGAGGTCCGCCTGCAGCATGTTCTTCGGCAGACCGGACACGTACAGATTCGCACCCTTAATTGCCTCGGAACTTGGTCGTGCAAATGACACCTGAAACGAGAAAGTATACAAGGGTGGGATGTGACGCCAGCTTTCCGACGCTTGTGTGCCCAGTGTGGCCAGTCGGCCGACTACGTACCTTTATTTGCTTGTTCTGCAACCTTAGGCCGTTCAGTGTGTTGATCGCTTTGCTCGCATCCTCCGCGCGCTGGTAGTTGACAAACCCGTAGCCGAGACTTTGCCCTGTGCGGTGCCGTAGGGGAGGAGAGAGACGAATTAGACCGGCGATCTATTGACACATTGCCCAATCACGGCCCTTACCGGTGACTTTGTCCCGGATCAGCTTGCAGCTCTCCACCTCGCCGATGCTGGAGAAAAGCGACCGAATCTCCTCCTGGGTCATCTGCTGTGGTAAATAATTGACGATAAGATTGGTCTTCGAGTCCTCCTGGCCGCCACCGTTCTGTTGCGCATCAGCGATTCCGTTTGTCATCATGACACAGTTACCGTCACGTTCGCCTGACACACGAGAAGGGAAAGAGAAGGACCGCTTCCTTGTCCTGCTGTTCGTTCGTTTTAGCTAATCCGCACCCGAGCCCACGTGCTGCTGGTCGGTGAGGGGCTGTGTTTTGCTCGCTTGGGCTATAGCTCAGCTTCCGGTCGGATTGCACGCCTCGCCACGCTGCGTCGTAATGGAAGTGTCAGCGTGGAACCTCCGTAAGCGATTGTAATGGTCGCTCGGAAAGTGTCCGCCCGACAATTGCTTTCTTGATGCGCTCTCCGCTGAAAGCTTTTGACGCCTTCAGTCCACCCTTCGTTCGCTGGTTTTGCCGATAGATAGCGGCAGCAGTAGCAGCTATCAGTTCAGGCGGGAAATTTATTGGATGCCGTATTTTTAGCGTTCCACCGTGCGTCGTCTGATTCTGCGTCAGCCTTGTGGGAACCTCGCAGTGCTCTGTGGTAATACTGATGATAGCCGAGGGAACAGACAGCCGGAAAGCGTTTTACCACAACGGTAAAATTATTCTCCGCTTCCGTCCTTCTCGTACGGCCAACCGGGGGAGCAGTGGTTGCGTTCGCACCGGTACACGGATGTTAAAGTGTTGGCACAGGCGTAGCTTCCTTAAAACGGAACACCACCGTTTACTCCTGCTGCAGCTCCGATATGGCGGCGCATTAACTTAATGCAACTGACTAGATCGGATGTGCAGCGATGAATAAATCTTTTTCTTCAGCGCACGCAACCATCCGCACGAGGAAAAAAGGAGAAACAAAGAGCAAAGTGAAGAGAGAGACAGAGATAAATTAGCCACATTAATCCACCATTCCCGGGACGACGAGAAAGACGTGGAAAGGTTTTTTTTTCCCCCGCTTTTAGGTTAGGTGAGGAAACGTAATTTATATCCGACACTTTCGTTCCCATCTTCAGGGACATATGGTCGAGTGGAGTGTTGTTATCGGGGACTGTTCAGTGGAAATCGAAGGAAATGGGAAAACCGTGGTGGGAAAATTACAGAAAAGGATAGCCCACGGAGGGAGGGCAGCAGAAGGAAGCCCATTTCCCATTGAACCGAAAAAATGAGATTCACTCTAACGATATCGCTAACGATAGCCGTGCGCCGAACATTCCCACCGGCCACTATATGGAATGGTGCTTCTTGCGTTAGACGGTAACGATGATTTTCCTTCCCATGTCGGGCTTTACGCTCCGAAGCAGCAGCATACACGAAAAGATCAGAGCGTCGAGTGTAACAGATGCCGCACTCGACGCGATGGTTGCACAATGAAAAGAGGAAAATTAAATTTCCTTATCACACTCAGACACTCGTGCGCTGCTTCGTGTGTGTGTGTGTTGCGCATGGGTGTAAAACGAGTTACCCGGCAACAGAGACAGGCTCGTCCCGATGACTGGCAACTAATGTCTATTTGAACCAATTTACTCAGAACATGGAGATTGCCACGACACGAGCACAGTAAAAAAGTGAGACACAAGAAAACCACGGGGAAAAAGAAACAAACGTGTACAAAATAAAACAGAAAGAAAGAAAACTCCTGTATCGAAATACGCCGGCCTCGCTCGGCTGAATCGAATTGTCTAATCCAATCGCACCGTCGAGTAAAGCGTACCAGGCGCCTCCATCACCGGGCGCCTCCATCACC
>JAOEFI010000004.1:32706616-32717724 GCA_034621735.1 Anopheles plumbeus | reverse complement strand
CTTGGCACTGTTTCCATTTTTGTTCCACGCCCTACACACATGCAATTACAAACAAAACGGTAACAAACACGACTACCCCCTGCCAGTGGGTGGAGGACGATTTCCGGGGATGAAATACTAAATGAATACCCAACGCCACACCGCACACCCCGCCGGCTATTGATTATTGCTTTCCATGGGGCTGCCATGTTTTCCCATGTTCGGTTTAGGCGCAAATATTGTGCCAACCGCCAACACAGCTCGATGCCGTGTGGCGAGGCCCAAAAGTAGATTCAGTCCCGGAATTATGCTGGATTTGTGCAAATAACTAGCGAATGAATCGAACCGGTGGAAATCGGTGGAAATGCTGCAAATCACGGAGACGGCGCGGTCATTGTTTCTGCACGGATGGTGCCGTGACTCCACCCTTTTTGGCTCATTCCAGACGGTGGAAAACTTCGCCTGCCTCGATAACAGCGCCGTAGTTCATATTTTTCCCTTATCGACTGTGTTGCGCAAACGAAAGCATCGACCGGTCGCTTCAACTTCAACCGTTATTAGGAGCTTTTCGATGAGATTTCGACGATAAATTATTGATAGTCCGACCGCAGCGGACACTCCTTCCCCTCCTCCCAATCCCCCCGTGTGGGATTAATTTACGTGTTGCGGTGGAGCGCATTTTCCGGTGCGCAAGATGCAAGCCAGCCAGGCTAGCTGGGAGGGATTTGCCATTTGCATCTGCGCATTATCGCCACGACACATTTGTTGATTTCCAAATCATCTCCTGACGAACAAGCGACGCCACCGGAGGGAGGAAAAACCCTTTTCCCGCTTTCGATGCATTAACATCGCGTTGGGACAAGGGGTGGGAATTAATGAGGGGGTGGTGGACCGTGTAGGTGATGATAAAAGAGATGATTTCGAGAGTGTCGACGTGGCGCGATAGCACCACTATCCGATCGATAGGAAAACTGGCCCCATTTGCATCGGGCAGTGTTTGTGCGGTGCTGAGTGGCTGATAAAACTTTCATCGAATGCGTGTCGCGGGAAGCGGTACCGTATGACGCACTACGGTACGAGCAAACAACGGGCCTCACCGTCCATTTTCGGGGAAAAGTTTCCAGCCCGAGCCCGAAAATCCATTTCACCTATTCCGGCTGTCTGTCTTCCAGCGCCAGACGGGTGCGGCTGAAACCAAAATCCGCTCGACTGGAAAATGGTTCCACCGATTAGAGAACCTGCCGTACCCTTCCTCCTCGTTTTCCACCGTTCCCCTAACGTGGCGCTCCACTTCGCCACTAGCAATGAGCTTAAATTTGAAGCCACATGACAATCATCAAGCATCATCGTCAGGACGAGGAGGCTGCGGAATGATTTATGAGCGAAGCGAAGTGGTTTGTCTAGTTTCGAAACATCCCATGCGGAAGTCTCCTGCCCGGGCAGGATGTGTGGCGTTTGTACTGATTTTCGCGCACAATGCCTACACGCCGGTAACGGAGGTTTCATCCGAGAGCATTTCCTCGTGTGCCGCCGTCGTGTGCCACATTTTCTTCGAGATAATTTTCCACTTCCGGCGGCGATGTCACGAAAGATGTGCCGGAACGGATGAAAAGTTTCAGCGCACCCGGAGTGTCCCGCAGACCCCTAAACAAGCCGCTCACATCGTCGGCCGAAAACCGTGACTGGCAACGAAAGTTGCGCAAGATTTGGCAAATAATTGAATCCAAACAAACTTTCGGTGGCACGATTTGCATAAAATAAACAAACCAAATCCCGTGCGCTGTTAATCATTCATTCGTACCGGCGGAACGCTTCCGCTTGCGCTGCGATGAGAAATGGAATGGAACGAAATTTCAATCAACCGTTGCCACATATCCTTTTAATTAATTTAGAGCATGCTTTTCCCGTGCGCACTCGGTTCCGGCCGGTGTCCAAAAATAAGTCTAAAAATACGTTAACTGTGCATATGCAAATCGCTTAATTTCGCACAGGATTTTGCAATCAGCGTTTCCACCGGCGAAGAGAATGAATAAAGACAAGCAGTGATTGTGCAGTTTATTTTCACAATCATAAAGGATGAAAACCACGTTTGATCCTTAAATTAAATATTCCTCACACCGGTTGTTTTAGGCTCTCCGGTGGAAAAGGGATCAATATTTTCCACAAACTAATCATTCGAATAGCCATCACATCAAACCAAAAAAAAAACAATCTGTTACCGATGGAAATTGTTTCAAAAATGGTCCTGCCTTATCTAAGCGATATCAGTGCCATATGGCAGCACGTTAATTGCTACGCTGAAACGTGCAATAAAAGTGTTGTTTGAACGATAAGGAAAAATAGATAACTTTCCTCCCTCTATTGCAAGGCGGAGGAAAGCAACAGTGAAAATCGTAATCGATACATGATGGCATAGGAGTACGCAAAGAAAAATGTGGGTTTGATTGCAGCTGATACATATCTGTATAGTTATCAAAAAGGGGGTAGATTACCTTTTAGCATGACATTTTAATCGTTGTATGTTTAAACGCATTGGGAATAGCGAGATACAGCATCTAAGCATAAAGCGTTTTCCTCCCAAACCTTGTGCCACAACGCATGGCAATAAAACTGTGTAAAAATAAAAGTGGCTCACGAGCACGACTAACGAACATAACGGGACAGCAAGACACTGCCTGAGAAAATGTAGTTTTTAGCACATGTTTCGTTTCGTATAGTTTTAATCACCCATAAAATATGATCAACGATAGTTCAACATGTTTTCTCGGGGGATAGCAATCATGCTCACTTTAAGGGGAGAACATAAAACTATCGCTACCGGGGCGTTATGTTCGAAGAGGTTGACGGCCTATGAACGAAGAATAACAAGCTCACTCCGAGCATGCAAACGATGCGAAGCAGCTGAACGGATCGGGCGGCAGCGAAGTGAAGAATGCGATCAACCGATGAGAGCATTTATTTGGAAAATGACACCAAACATTATTCCAACGGACTGGCGTGCATTACCGGCAGCCCCATTTTCCGGCACCAAAACAGGCAGCATTATCGGTCCCATCCCCACTTTGTCAAATTGTCTCTAACGTCGTGCACCTTCCATCGTTACCCTCCCCCTCGGCTTCGGGATCTCCCTCGTGGCTTCCGTCACTTTACATCGTCTACATACAGCAATACCGAAGGATCAATATCCGCGTGCTCGCAACGGAGCCGTACAAGTGCATCGGGGCTGCAGCGGTTGCAATGCTTCTGGGAAGGGCGCCGGGTGTTATTCGATATTGTCACTGCGCGGCACAATCCGCCAGGGCTCGTCGGGTGTGGGGGATTATTCGGGTTATTCGAGCGTGAAATTATCTTCCCAATAACTTGTCGGTGCGGTGGCTGTCCCAGGTGGCTGCCCGCTCCGCAATTCCAACACCAATTGTTAGTGCATTAATTAAACATTTTACAGAAGGCATATATGTTACAATTTATGAAGTTGTTTGTGAGTAAAGGCTCACTATGGAAAAGAGCCCATAACTTAGCAGTAATCTTGCCTTCAGAATATGTTTGCTCTCGTAAACCGATCGATTTCTTTTTAGCGAAAATGCATAAATTGAGCGAAAAACGATATTTGCATTCGCGAACAAAGCAAGAGAAGAAAAAACACATGAAAACAGAACATCAAATGCGAGACGACCACCGTTTCGTTCGGAACGAAAGTGATGTGCGCTCATCAGCGGCAACGAAGATTTACGCACGCAATAAATTATCCCAGAGGTGCGTAATGGACATCGGCATTTCCAGAAGAATAACACCCGCAAAATTCAAACGCCATTCGTACTAAGGCGAGGGCGAGACCGGTCGGTCAGGGATCGTCGCTTGTGAAAGGATGAGAAAAGGACGTGTTTTTCCTTGCCATATCGCACTCTCGACCCGAGTGAAACTCGGCAAATACACACAGAGCAGCTGGGAGGCACAACACACAATTCATCACTTTTTATCGTACAGACACACGTGCGGTGGTGGAACGGTGCCATACAATTCATCATTTATGCATACTCCGAACTGGCCGAGCACGAGCGCAACATTTCTGGCCTCATTTCCATACGATGCGGGGCGGGAGCGGGGGCGGTCCCCGGGGGAGGTTCGTGTCATGTGTCCATTTGCATAAGAGTGGTAGAATGTGCCGGCAGGACACTGGAAATGTTCGTTCGCCGAAGGGTGTTGTCCCCCTCACCCCCCCCCCCCCACCGTTTTGACCCGGCCTTTTGTTCCCGAACAGGAGCAAAGGTACTGTAGGACACAAGTCTCCGGTGAGTGTGACAACTCTGGCCGAGGATCGTGAAGAAGGAGTAGCGAACGAGAGAAGCAAAAACAAAAAATGGAGCATCAAATCCAATGCCTCCTCGTTCCGGTGGCGGCGTTAAATTGGACCAACGTGCTGGCACACCAACAATAACAAAACAAAAAAGCCCGCCACGAAGATCTAGGATCTGCAGGACCGCTTCCCCGAAGGCCATTCGCGACGAAAGTGCATCTTAATTTTAAATTACAAAAATAAACATTTTTCTTGCCCCAACCTCCCTGCTGCACCCGGAGCCCCCGGTCCGGACGTGAGCGTCGGCACTGCTTCGTTGGATGCGCTTTGCATTTTGCACTAAGAAGCATATAATCTGGACCTTGGTTTCTGGAGCAACGGACTGGAGCGGACGGTATCCTTTTTTGTTTTGCATTCTAAACTCCTTTTGCTCCCTTCAGCCCGAGCACCCCGTTTTGTTATACGGTCCTACGGGCTTTGTGTTGCACTGCACTTGCTTCTTCTTGCTGTTCTGTTGCCATCTTCCTTCCGTACCGGAATGATGAAGGAAAGTATGCCAACGCGCGACTGCGCCTCTTTCGTCAGAGAAGATGGATAATCTTTCATAGGCTCTGAAGAACCGAACGGGGCCGGGGCCAGCAAAATTATTCAATTCACAGATGCTGCTGCTTCCTTATATCGAGCTGAACCCAGCTGCATCGTGCCGGAAGAAAACCCCCCGAAGACGCATAAAGTCCCCAGTATCTGGTAGAACGGCGGAGAGTTTAAATAGGAAGGAAAGGAAAACAGAAACAAACCAAGTGCAATCTGGCACTGAGGAACCACCCCGGGTGCAGTTTTTGGCATGATTTATTTCGCCAATTGTGTTTGGGGGTTATTTATTTTTCCTATTTTGCATTCTGGCCAACTCGGGACTCTGTGCCCTCTGGAGCCCGCTGGAGGAAATCATTCATTCATCTTTTTTTTCCGGGCAATGCCAAACGGCAACTCCATGTCCGCCTAAGGCGCCCGGGAATCATTCGGCCCATTTTTCCCCGTAACGAAATAAGTTTTCCTTAGCCCCCCGGGGCGGGTAGTTTTTCCTTTTCACTGTTTAAAAGTTTCCCACAGTGGTTGATTTTGAACCGAATTCGAAAAAGCGAATTCTGCGGAAAGACAGAAATAAACTTTTAATTCCGCTCGAGTCCAACCATTCGCAGAAGCGCCCAAAAACTTCGTCCCCTTTTTTGAATGCATCATGTCCCGGGGGTGTTTTTACGAGCTCAAGCGTGTGCGAATGGTGACTTCGGCCGGAAGGAGCAGAGGAAGGAGCAGGAGGATGGTGACAAGTATGCCCCAATCTCAACCCCCGGCGAAGGGCGGAACTCCAGAAACCCTCCTTTCCGCTAGCGGAAACCCGGATGGGAGCAGCAGCAACGAAGGAACTTCCCGACGCCGGAACAGAGTGAATGAGATTCAAGATGCACTCCGGGTTCTCCGCGCCGGCAGTCCTCGCAAAAGACTCGTGTTCGTGTCATTTCAGCTGGTGCGAAAGTTTCTTGTTCCGAGAGCTTAGCACTTCTTGCTGGCACAAATTGGGGTTTCGGTTGATGCTTGCGTTGCGCGTTGCTGATGAACGTCGGTTCTAGTCTGGTAGAAGTTCGCAGCCGTCAGCAGCAACTTTTCCAATCCATCCATCAACTCGTCACCGTTTGTTTGCTGACGACGTTTGCTGGTTTTTGTGTGACGACTTTCCATTCCGGGATTTCTAGTCTAGTTTGTGTGTTTTGTGTATGTGTGTGTGTTTTATTACATCAATCCTCTGCCACTAAATTTAGTCGATCGGCCTTGATGGCGGGTGCTTCGACCAACCACGTTTTCCCTCGGAGCAACTTTTCCACCTACCTTGTTGCCAGGGAAAACGCGAAAAGTTTACAATTAAGTGCACGCCAACCGGTGAAACTGTGAGTTCTGTTTCACCCGACTCCGAGACAGATCACGCTCTTCCGCCGAGTCACGTCGGGCCAATCAAGGTGAGGCGGAGTCGCTGGAGGAATCACCGCAATGGCGACCGGGGCCGGAAAAGCGGCTGTGGGAATGCTAGGAAAAGCGCATGGCAAAGAGCAAACCGGCAAACGCCGGAGAGTGTTTATAGTCGAATTTTGAGAACGGCCCCACCAAAATAGATTCTCGGCTATTCGAAATTTCTATTTTTGAAAATTTTTGAACTACCATCATGCACACCAACCGAGCAGCGAACCGTCATCATCCCCATCATCATCATCATTCCCATCATCGTCATCATCGGACGCAGCACGATCGCCGGCGTGAGCGAGTGGTTGGCTTGCTGCTTGTCCTGAGTGTGCAGTTTTCCGAGCAATGTGGTGTGTAACGTAATGTCCAAGGTGCAGACGGTGTAGTGTTTGTGGACGCACCGGTTCGGGATGGGAAGCTGACAGACGAAAACGCGGACGTCGCTCATCTATGAAACTCGTCTGCCACCCCTTTAGCCCCCACTATGATAGCATACAGTTCAATGGGCCTTTAATTGAATTAATTGACACATATCGGAGGTGCTTGTGTCGGCATTAATTATAGGTCGCTCACCGTTACGTTGTGAATCTTATAATTGTAAACCCAGCCGCGTGTCAATGGACCTCGTATATTTTGTCCCCGACCAACTGTCCCACTACACGCACGGAACTAGAGCATGGCGCAGGAATGGTTTCCGAGGGGCAGGGAAAGATAAAAACGAACCACACACACACACATGATTGTGCAAAAAAAAGAAAAGCAGGAAAACAAAACCCGACATCGGTGCATGTGCATCGCTGCACCCTGGCGCATCGTGATGCTGTCTCCGATGAATGAACGGCGCACGCATCGTCTGCACGCTGGCATAGTTTTCGTTCGGGAATGTGGCGGTTTTTTTTCGTGTGTCATTTTTTATTTTTAATATTATTCAATATGCACCGGGCGGCAGCATTCTCCATGCGGTACTTGTGGGTGAACATATTATTCGAAAAATGCTCATTAAAATTAATCCTCTGTGGAAGGGTTCGTTCGTGGAAAAGATAATGGAAAACCGGGAGGTGGAAATCGGTTTCGTTGTGCTCCGACGGTTCTTATTACGCAATGTTCAAAAATGTTTAAACATTTCAATCATATATGTTCAAAGGATATTTAAACGTGAAGTTGCCATTATATTGTACCTTGGTTTTGAAAGCTGTTTTTCGTGCATAAACGATATTTTAACAAGACGACGAGTTGTTCGATATTTTCTCGCATACCACAAAACCGCTTTCAATTGGGAGCCATTTGCAGCTCGTTCGGCACTGGAATGGACTGTGGCGAATAACGTAGGACGACAATTGAAACTAATCCAGCGTAGCCACAGCGTCACCATCGTCAAATCGCATCCCATTTAATCCTTTCGGGCCCATTACGCTGGTCCCTTTTTTTAGTCCTCCTCTACACCGTCCGTCCTGCAGCTTAGCTCAGTGAAGCGGATTCGCATCGACTAAACCACAATCCGACCAGAAGCAATCCTTAATGGTAATTTAATCCCTCTTCCGAACGCTGCCTGGCAATCGGAAGAGGAAGGAAAGGGAAAAAAGGCACATTCAAAGAAGCTTTCCAACACCACGAGAGGCCGCTTCGGGCGAGGCGGGTTGTGTATAATGTTTCGCTAATTTTATCGCATCCATAAATTTTCGATTGAACATTAATGAGCGCCCCGGTTCTGCGGCCCCCAAAATTGGCAAACGATCGATTATCGTGCCTCAGCCGCATCCCGTCTCGGTTCCGGGCACGCTTAGGAGCATCAACACGGAAGCTCATTCGTCCTGAAACCGGTGATACGAATGCCGCTCCCAACCGAGCCAGCCAGGACAGCGATAACGTCACCGACGGCCCGACGACCCGAACATTCTCATCGATGCACCGGCGAAAGGTTGCACCGAGAGGGCGAGTCCCCGGGTCGGGCGGAGTTGGGCCATCCATCAAAATGGGTCAAATCGTTTAAAACCTCCAACGCTCGTTAGGGGGGGTAATAACAGTAAATTATAGTAGAATAATTTTCTCTCTTCGCCTCGAGGGGGAGAAGGAGCGATGGAAAGCGTCGCAAGCGGGCCCAATTCATTGCATACAACTCTAACGGCCAGAACTTACGATTGCGCTAATGTATTATAGATGAAAGCCCTCGGAACACATATTTCGTAGCGTACTTCGTGGAAATAATTGCATTCGAGAGGTTCGTTCTTCAGCGGACACACAAACAACGAGGTAGGCCAAATTGTATCTCAATTGCTCGATTTTTCCAAGTTGGCCTATAGAGGTGCCAGCGAAAACCGCACTTAGAAAACGAAGTGTAAATATAAACAGATCACTTCGGTGAAATATTGTGCCCACCATGCGTTCACAATTCACAGCATTGCGAGCGGGAGCAAAGGCGCACCCGAGCCACCGACTGGTCCGTGTGCGTTTGCTCGCTGGCTGGGAAAACTCTCCGGCGAGTGAAAAAGGGGGAAAGATAAAAATAAAGCACGCCAGCGCACGAGTGTGAGAACGCGCAAAACCTTACCTAGAATAATAAATACGTGCAGCAGGAGGAGGAAGATGATGGCGACGATGGTACGATAGATATCTGCCGCCCGACTTGCCCGATCTACCGTGCTGCGATCGCCGATCAGGAAAAAAAAAAACACAGCACCGAGGCCGAACGACGTTCCGGGTTTTCCACGCACCGGGACGATCCTGGCGGAAGCCCCGCTCGCGTCACGCTGCGTCGGATATTAATAATAATTGAATAAATACAACCGAACGGATACTACGGGTACTCTATATTTAGCCGTAAATGGGTCCCGATGTCGGGAAATGATTCCACTCCACGTACACGCCGGTGATGGTGGTGAAGGAAAATGCGGTTCGTTAAATATCTCTACACACTGCGGCACCCGGTAGCGCCAAACACAATCTTCGCACGTCGGTGTTTTACTGTGGGATATTCTTCTTCCACCTTTCTCCGCATCGCCTTCCTCCTTCTTCTTTCACGAGCGCAAATACACACTTATTAATGAAGAATCCAAATGTGCACGGTTATGTAACGGGGTTTTTTTTTCAATTTTGTTGGAACCTTTTAAACACCTTTGGACCCGGAATTGTAACTAAAATAAATCTCGGGCATTCGGGCGCTTGCCGAGGATGTGTTTTCTTTCCACGATCGAGCTTTCCCAACAACACTTTTCTCTACACCTTTTAGTGATCGCATGGAGAAACGATTGACCTTTGGTGATCGTTTTCACGGAGCACGATTCAGTACTTCCCTTGTCCTGCGATACCACAATAAAAAAACGACTGACAGTTGGCGGGAAAATTTACCTAAAAAACTGAACGCAAGAAAATCACGGCGATCGACGCCGGAAAAAGCAGGCAAGGACCAGCTGCGCCGGAAAGTAAGGAAACGAAACGAGACACAAGGAACCCGCGAAACCCGGCACCGCAAGCGAACGGAACGGAACGGAACGGAAACCGAAACGAAACGGACAGAGAACGAAACGGAAAGGAAAAACGAAAAACCAGCCGGCGGGTCCGGTCGGGAAAACGACTGACACGCAGCACAACCAACAACCCTTGACGGTTACCGTTAAACTGAACTGGCCGCGAACCCCCGGGGGTGGCGTCCACCGACACACGACGCCGGCGACCACCGTCGGGAGGCCATACCGTTGCGCCATCAAAGAACGCCACCACGCACACACGCAGCAAACAGGTCGCAATGTGGATCCGCATACACTCGTGTCGACCGGTTCCTACTTTCAGGTGTAGGCACATACAGAGAGAGAGAGAGTTTATGGCGGCAAACCTGTGATCGGAATGATTCCGGCGGTTGCTGCGATGGGAGAGGGCCACGCGTTTTCTTAGAATTAGTGTAGAATTGGGTAGTGTGCGAGGCTAGGAAAGTCGTGGTGAATTTCTAATAACCAGTCAGTGGTGAGCATGGGCAAAACAACTTAACGCGACCCGCTAATCACGTTGCCTGTGACGAGTACAGCACGTAGTTTAATTCTTCAAACATTTCAAAGGGATATAGAAATGGAAAGAAATGAAAAAAGTACGCAATTGCAAGATAAGTCGCTTTATTAAAAAAAAACACAAAAAAGATGACAGAAGAAGAAAAACACATTGTAAGAAGCTGGGCACAATGTTTTCTCGGTTTGCTGGAGCACCCATTCTGGAATCCCCTCAGGTGAATCCTTTCGTAATAATCCAATTTCGCTGCACAAAGCCCGGTGGACAAATCCAACATTATCCCGCAGCACTCAAACAAGCAAAGGAAAAAGTTCTCTTCCGAGATCACATGGCCCCGCGAACACGGAAGCTAAAAAAGGTCCATTTGTTGGAGTTCAACTGCTGCCACGTGACGGCGTGGCTCGTGCTTATTGTTAGCCACTGGGTAGGAATATATCCTGCCAGGCGATCCAGGGGAAAACTCGTTCCTAATCGGCCCTAGAAGTTTCCCCTTCGAGTAGCCACGCCAGCACTCTGCGCTAATTAACCCCGCGAACGCTAAAGCTAAATAAGAAACACAGTGGAATGGAAAATGGAAAGTACCGGGTCTCTTCGTAGACTAATACCCTATGCGGTTGATGACCTGACGTACAGGCAAACGTCGGTATGCGTCAGTTATGCGTATGTCCCGTCGACCGACCTGTAATCCTTAAGCCCACCGCGGGAAGGGTTGAAATAGATACCGTCCTGAAAAAAGGAGCCCTGAAGGGTGGAAAACGATGGACAAACGGGAACGGCAAAATAGAGCCATAATCATCCCGATAAAGTGAGCCGGGGGGGTGGGGGG
>JAOEFI010000004.1:32681538-32706516 GCA_034621735.1 Anopheles plumbeus | reverse complement strand
GGGGCACTTGTTTCCTAATGCAGCATATGTCAAACGCAGATCCAACTGTCGCTGAACGAGCTTGACACTTCCGGGCAACTGCATACAGCCGCATCGGCCTCGTAACCGAGCCCTCAACGGAGTGGCCAATTTCGAGTAGAAAGAAAGGTTTCCCAAACGGTTTAGAGATAAAAAAAAACGTTCCCATCTTTGGTGAGTGCAGCAAACGGACAAACAAGAATATAGAATAGAAAAGACATATATATATATATATATATGTTATAAAACAAAAGGTTGTTGGTTCCACTTACAAACGGACAGAAGCAATTAGGTGCAGAAAGAATGGCTGACATTTTCCAAACGAAGGAAAGAATTAAAACGGGAAAAATATTCGCTGAAGGGTGCTTCTACTTGTGAACAATATTAATTGCACATTCTTCCCGGGACAAGGTGAACAAATTCCACTCCAGCGAAAAGCGAACCAGGATGGAAAGCCAACGAATGGAAAATGCTAACCATGGGCCCACTTATCGCAACCCCGTGCAAATGCATTCAAACGCGAAGCAAACCGGAACGTCAAGGTGACATCGGGGATATACACACGTACTTCCTTGCTTGCCTGCTTGCTTCCGGGAAACAAGCCGTGGGAAAACTAATATACGTCGTCCATTTCACACAACGTCCGTTGGGTTGCTATCGGGTGCTATCGATAGTACCCCAGAGAGAGAGAGAGAGAGAGAAAGCAAAGGGAATCGATCGGCAGGGCTTTGGTGAAGATCTCTTCCCTCCCGTCAATCGAAAGGACCTAGGTTTGGAGGCCATTTTAAACCCAGTTTTCCCCACAGGGAGGAAAGTCAACTCTCCATTCATCCCGTGAATCAAAGAGGGTCAAACTCGTGACGACAACTAATTCAATCCTGTTGCTGTTGATTTCAGCTCTTCAACACATTCAAAAACCGCACGTGCACACACACACACACACACACAGACACACACGCAATTACACGGCCACTATGGGAGAGCAATTAGAGATTCGATTTTCGAACATTTGCCTTCTCTCCGCGGTGGTGGGGGTGGCCACCCATTGGGTGGCACATTTTCCCACACAGCACGAAACCGGATGTCGATCGATGGTGAACCCTCGAAAACCCCATGCACACGGTGGGGCTCATTAGTGTTATTGTGCAATTCATTACTGCGCCGCCCAATCAATCCTGATTTATGCCGGTGCTGGGGAGAAGCGAACCAAATCGAAGCTTCGCCCCGTTTTGCTGGGTGGATGGGAGTTGGGCTGTTGGGCTTTCGGTAGAATAGGGTGAAGGTGAGCGGAGGAAAAACTGTGGAAGGTAAACTCTTAGACAAGAGACTCTAGAATTCCTCGATTCCCGGAACGCGTGGAAAAGCAGCCAGAAGCTGACGTCCTTGTCGAGCAAATCGTCCTTGTTGGGAAATTCTGCGTACGAAACTCTCACGGCAGCTACGCAGTACAGTTGTTACAGTCATAGTTCTGACCTAAAACAAGTTGGGAAAACATAAATTTATGAGCACGAAGTCCTGCGAAAGCCTACAAATTATGAAGGGAAGGACAACCTTTTCGGTCGTGTTAATGCAATCTTGGTACTGATCTGTTCTCATGTTTTATTATGTGCAAAAGGGAAACCGTGGCGAAAGTTTTAAACACTAATTTCTCACCTTGCGTAGCTTTCTTATTCAGACATCAATTTGGCGAAAAACAGAAAATTAGCATAAAGAAGGTTTCAATTTCCCCAAAAAAAAAAAAAGGAAGATCAAAGCAAACCCTGAAAAACATCGGAATCCTTCCTTCATTCATTGAACAAAGTTTTCTTCGTAAAATGGGAAATATACAAAATTAAACTCCAAATATGTATCGTCCTTTTCATTAGGAACTTCTAACGATTCTTTGTTGACCCTGTTGACGTTTCGTGGAAAACCCACGTCCAGCGAAATTAAGCCACGCATACGCCACAGAACAGAACAGAAGCCAACCCAACTCAAAAAGGTTACGGTTCGGTGTTTTCTTCGTTCGACTCGCCAAAAGCCTACCCGCGGACCATTTTCCGAGGCATCTCGGCGGTGTTTGCTGAAAGAAAAGTAAAGAAAACCAAATATCTAACGTTGGTGAGTCGAGGGTCCAAAGAGATGTAAAACAGACGGAAGCCAGAAAAACCGAAAGCCACTTCCTCGAGCCGTTCTTTATGAGCCGAGGGTTTAAGGGCTATCCTTCGAAGAAACCGGATACGCCGACCGGAGATGGAGTAAAAGATAAGACCCTTCTTTGCCACCCTTTCTTCAACCACCCTTTGGCCCGTTGCCGTAATCCTGCCCCCAAACAGGATCCCCAAGGAAGCGGAAACGGACTCCGCTGCAGAGAACAAAGCGCGGCCCCATTTCCAGCCTCCGAAGGGGTCGTTTCACACACACGATAAGGATAAGCGGTTGTAATCGATTCTTATCGTTTTTCCTCACTATCGCGAACACAAACACACACAAACAAGGGAACAGAAAGGAATTCCGCTGAACGGGAAAAGGACCCGTCCAGACGGCTGGGAAGCAAACAAATTACCACCGGTGGCAGTTGATGGCGCTGTTGATGACAATATTGTGCCGCCTGACACGGACGGAACGTAACCAAACTAGGCTAGAGTCCTCCTCGCCTCGATTCGCCCGCGCCACACACATCTCCCCCGGTGGTAGTGCACCCGGACCCAGACAAAGGAACGAAAAGGAGACTCCCCCGAGCGAAGAGCCTAACGAGACATCGTTGCGATGAGTTCCGCAAAATGGAGATCGGAGTTCAAGCAGTAGAAGGCTCGTGAAAGGGGACTCGCTTTGATTTGTTGTTTTTTGTTCCAACACCTACCCAGGGCTGCATGCACACCACTTCAGGTGGCACCACTTCGCGCGCCATATCTACCACCTTCAGCTGTACGAGCTGTTCTCTTCGACAGGTTACTCAGGTGTGCACAACAATGGCTTCGAAGGAGCGTATGATCCTTGGCAGTTCTTTTTCCAGGATAAGGACAGAAATGGAAAAAAACCGAATGATATAACCAACCCTCGGAAATCCAACGGCGCTCGTTGCCGTTATATTCCGGATTTCAAATTCATTCATCGCTTCGCCGAGGGGTGAACTATTTTCAAATTTCAGACTCCTGCAATTTCAACCCACCTCTGTTAGTTGTTTTTTTCTACCCCTTTGAGCAATAAGAAAGGATGTGAAAATTTGTGACGCTTACATCGCATCGCCATTTTACTAGAACTTTTCATCACTTTGTCAGAATAGCAAATAAAAACTAGAGCATCGCAATGTTTACCAAACAAAGGAAACATAAATAGATCTAGGAAGAAATACAATTTTTGGAGAAATTTTTCCCGATTTCCAGGAAGACTTCCATATTGTGTATCAATATTATTCGGGAAACAAATGCATGGAATCTGGGATAAAAGGTGCTAAAGCAATCGTTCCAGCACGTGTCACGAAGGTTGCATTTGTAAAAAAGGAAAAAGTCTACCTTCTACAACTCCTGCATCCCGCTGACGTTAAACAGAAACGCCCACGGGGAAAAAAAAAGTCGGAAGGAGACGCTCAGCGCGTTTGTGATCAATTTTCATGATTCCCCTTCGTATCCTCTCCCGAACCTTCCAAGCCGCGTTGGCGAGAACAAAACGCACAAAACCATTTGCGTACGTTGTCTTTCTCCACCCACGTGTGTGTGGGGGTGTGGAACAATTTTCCTGGAGATAAATAAATTGGATTTATTTTTTTTTATTCACTCTCCGTTTATTCATCCGATGATTTTCCGTTGGTAACGCGAGGTGAAATATTGGAAAATCTCGTGGGTTTCCACCTCGCGATGTGCTTCGAGATAGGGAAAAAACCTGTTCTCTTTTTCATATTCCTTTATTCTTTTCCCAACTGTGCCAGCATCCGTTCAGCAGTATTGTCCGGGGGTCTCTCTATCTCTCGCAAGACGGGGCATATTAAAATGTCTGCATACGAACCCCTGTCCTATCGCAGTGTAGCACATTCGTTGTGTGTGTGTGTGTGTGTGTGTGTGTGTGTGTGTGTGTGTGTGTGTTACTGCTTGTAGTAGGTGGCGAGACAAACCACTATCAAAATGTCGGCTACCCCAAGGACACACGGGACGCATGATCCCGAGGAAAAGTCGTTCCCCACCAGTGGAAAACAATGACGGACGAACGGAGAAAATCCATAAAAAATTTACAACTGGTAGCAGAAAGAACCCAACAAAGTGAAACACGGAGCCAAGATTTAAGGCGGTGAAGGAGAGAAAAACGCAAGAAGAAAAAGAAGACAACAAAAGAGCGTAAAATTACCATCCGCAGACGAAGCCTCGAGCGCGCAACTGGAGGCAGGCATCTGCAGAGATTTATAGCGTTTACTTTGGCACCGGGAAGATGTGGAAGGCGCACGAGGAAAAGTAGGAGAGAGCAAGAAAACACAGTCCGAAATCCCCAAGGACCTTGGCGCTGTGTGTGTGTGGCCAAACGCTGGCAGCCCACAAATGACAGAATGTTTTAGCCACCCGCCGGACATTTGAAGCAAAAAGAACATTTCACTTAGGGGCATAAAATTTGGCAACCTCAATGTGATGCTTTTGAGGTTATTTTCATGCGGCTGCGAATAGAAGTTTACTGCCTCGATTAGGGCGTCCGATAAGAAGAGTCCTGGCACGACATCCTAACGCAATACGAACGAAGCTCCTTTTCGCGCATCGCAAAGGCTGCGTTGTGTGTTTTCCTACCAGTTCTACATTTTCTTTTTGCAGCTGTGCAACATTATTATTTCGAAGGCAATATAAAATACATCGAATTGAAGTGCAAATTTCAATTACCTATTGGTCAATGACCGATATTGGCATGAACTGCGGTTGTTCGTAGTCTAACAAATGATTTTAAATGAGTTGAAAAGAGGGGCCAACAGACTGTGAAATCTTGACGAAAATTGCTGCTTCATCCGCAGTCCAGTGTGGGCCCGAATTGAGTGAACTGAATCATGAAATGGCCTGTTTGGATATCTGTAAAGATGTACTTGAAAGTAAGCAGCATCAAAATGTTTCACTCGATTGAAAATGCGGTAAGCATGCATCATAAAACACTGATAATCACACTAGATATGAATGGTGAATGAAAATGTTATAAACTGTTTTTAAGTGAAAGCATCAAACCCGATGTTGAAACATACTTTTACTATCAATGCCCAATTTCAATTTCAATACATCTTGTAGTTTACAAAACTACGGTAGAAAAAATACGGATGTGGTTAATGTTAACATATTCAACCCATTGATTAAACTCCTCCTGGACAAAACAAAAACTAATTCCAATGGAAACTTGAAGATCGAACCACAATCTCGATTTCGCGTTCCACATTTTATCATTTCTTTCCTTGCTTTGAATACATTAGGGGAAATCGTCCCGGAGTGATTCAATTATGCTTCAAATCACACGACATCAACCGAAATTCTTTTTCCACGCTAATTTGCCATGCTTCCTGCCATCGTTTCGCAGACAACAACAAAAAACCGACCATGAAAATTACAGACAAGCAGCTTAACCTTTTTGAACCTTTTCCGTGTGAAACGAGGTTTTCCGTCCAGCCTATCTTCGCGTGTTGAATAAAAAAAACCTGCGTTTAAAAGCTCCGAACTTCACCAGACGCAATAAAAAAGTTGAAATAACGCAAAAAGGAAACTGCGCCCTTCACAATTTCGCGATGCCCTGCCAGTTGCATAATATAACTACCGAGCTTCTTCCGAAGAGCGGAGAAAAAAATCCCTTTTGCAAAGATTAATTTAAATTTATTCATCATTAGAAAACCCAAAGCCCCGGAACAGAACCGCGGAAGCCCTGCGGAACCTCGGGCCGGTTAACAAGGCGCCCTCGCCACGTTGATGTTTCCGATCTCCGCTGCCAGCCGGAAAGCGCCGAAGAAATTGTGCTTAATCTCAGGCTCAAGAAAGGACGATGAAATAAGCGAACGACATCGTGCGGAAAAAGAAAACTAGAAGCGCAAACAACGCGAACCGAATCAAACCAAACGGAAGGGATTGCTCCCGTAATGGAAAGCTCACTATGAAAGGGAAATGTGGTGGAAAAGGTGTGTTGTGTTAGTTTCTTATTTTAGTGCTTTGTTAATGGGCAGCGTTGTATTTTTCTTTCTGACAGCATGCAACCGTGAATGGGTAATGTTTGGCAGAGAAACATACAACGTATGTATTTTAAAATAAATTAAATATATAATAAATATAATATAAAATAAAACCTTAACGATTTGAAGGTTCTACTATAAACACAAATTGTACTATATTTAAATCACAAAAATATCGTTTCTTTCCAATTAAACCACCCTTGATGGTATGCACAAATGTGTTGGAAAAACTCCATCCCGCCCTTTCAATGGAGGCGCATGGTAGTTCAGTAATAAAATTCCACATTTTGCGCCACAGTCCCAAACGACTTGCCGATTGCGCAACTCAGGGAAAACCATCAAATTTTAAAACCACCAGAATCTCAAATACAGATCTTTCGAATGAAGGTTGATTGCTCGCAGCTGTTAGATGGCTGATAAAATATAAATTGCTTTCTTATCGATTCGAATGGGTATGCGGTTTCCATTTTGTTTCTGTTTTTTTTTCCCGATGAACACAATCCATAAATAACGGTTGCCAAAGTATGGTCAATTTAACTTTCCAGGTCCACCACCAAGACGCAGCGCGTGGGACGATGCTAGAGCGACCCCGGGCCGGAAATGGGGTTGCTTAACGTTTGGAAATGTCAAAATCGCCAACGATTCGGATGAAGAATTGCTGCACAAGCCGAGCCACGGTTGGTCGGCTGTCATCAAAGTTTTTCCTTCCGGTCGAGCGAGAGAGAGAGAGAGAGAGAAAGAGAGAGCTTGAGAAAAAGAGAGAGAGAGGGAGCAAAAGCTGAAACAAGACCGAACAACCCACCTACATTCATAAGAGGGACCCGCCCTGGCGAAAACGCACGTGGGCGGATGACATTATTCTCGCGCTGGATTTTTTTCATGTTTGAAATGTTTGGTGTGTTGTTCCCAAACCAAAAACGAACACACAATTGTTCGGAAAAACATTAAAAGAGAACAGAAGAATAACTAATAGGAGCAGAGGACCAAATCGATCGGTTTTGGGCTAGGATGTGGATGTTCTGGCATACAATAGGCAGCTCGTTTCGATGATCGATGATGGGAAGGACAACAAGCAGCATATTTGGAATGAGTATGAGCTAGCGGCAAATGTCTGCCATCGCTGTGCTTGGGATGGTGATGATATATTAGTATCGCAAAGCACATCCATCCAACCACAGACACAGGGGTGACAAGCTGCCAAAAGCTTCTCCAATGCCTACTTCCAAGTTTACTGATTTACTGCAGCATAAAGCGTTTTGTCTTACCTTTTTTTCCGGTTCCCTCAAATTAGACGCTTCAAGGATCGTTACAAAATGTGCATGTCTCGTCTGCTGGTAATGCGGAAAATGTCACTTATCTGCAAACAAATAACACAAACTTTGCACTTGATATTCACTTAAAGGTTTTTCTCGTTTCGCTTTCCTAGCGGCTGCTCACGGCCACGCCACGGTACACGGACACCACAAATGAAAACTGGACGTATTTCAATACCTAATCCTTCCAGTGCGTTAATGTTTTGCACAAATCGTGGGAAGAAAGAAACAAAAAATCAGTCGGACTTATAGTATCTCAATTGTAACGATAATTGGTAGTGATCGATCAATGGACCCACCCAAACCTCTCCCATTCACACAAAATTGTCACGCATTCACACACACACACACACACACACACAAAGGCGCGCGGGAACTTTCTCGATCGTCTTCGAAAAAACAGGACCTAAGCCGACGCTTTTCCTTTCCGGGTCCTTAGAAGCGCGGTTTGTTCAGCAAATTTATCTAGCAAATGATTTGTCTGCCTTCGGTTGACCTTTGGTTTTACCCAATTTTCTAGCATCATTCATCCACTTCTGGTGTTTTTTTTTTTTTTTTGCTGGCTCGCCCCGCTGCCAGGGGTGGAAAACAACTCCGTGCACAGCGCAGAGCGCACCGAACGAAACGACCGGCAAAAACTGATGAAGGCGCGGCCCACGAAAAGGATGAACGGCGCTCCTGTTCTGAGCCCAGCGAGGGAGAGTTGTGCAACACGACTGTGTGTGTACCGACCTACAATCGGGCGCAGTGTTCAAACGCGCGCACACACACACACACACGCGCATACGCACAGTTAACGGCAGACACACAAACCACACACACTCGCACGCGTACCAGCCCGCGGGTGCAGGGAACGAGGAAGAAAGGCGATTATTTTGGGGGACGAAAAGGGTGGAAGGCTCAAGGATGGAAAATGGTTTCGGCCAAGCGGCACACCTTTGGAGGAATCGTTAGGCGATGGAAAGCGGTCGACACGGCGCGCCTTTTTCCCGACCAACCCGCAGGGCTCCGCGTGTGTGTGTGTGTGTGTGTGTGCGTACGCGCGAGGAAGTGTCAGAATCCTTACGGGGAGTGGACGAAGCTCGTCTCGGTCGAAGGGCTTGCACCGTTCAGCGCCTGCTAATGATGCTGCGGTTGCTTCAACTGAGGATGCACTGCCTACTCTATATACTGCTGCTGTGCCCACGCTTTCCAGCGGCAGCCAAATCACAGCCACACACGCTCACACACACTGACAAACGCGCGCGCGTATACGCTTTCACCGGGCGGCACTGTGAACGGGGTGGGTAGCCAGCCGCCTTCTCCGCGGGTTTCTGTGGCGTGAGTCGAGCAACGTCTGCTGACGACGGCGTCGTGCTGGTGAGCGACGGGGGTGGCGGCAACGCTGACGGCGATGACGGCGACGGCGACGGCGGCGGTGGCGGCGGCGGTGGCGGTGGCGGTGGCGGTACAGAGACAGAGAGATAAAAACGGACACAACTTGATTCGATTGAGTGCGGCAACTAAATGACGACGGTGCCGATCGGAACGTTCCGCGAACCGGAGCCCGCACACTGCTCTCGAGGTCTCGGAGCATCGGAATCCATCGGAGCAGCCAGCCATCGGAAAACGGGAAAAGCGGAGAAGAAAAGCCTCCATCCCTTCCCCGGGGGAGGCTTCCTGTTGGGTGCGCGAGTGAGATGGAAAGCAGTGAGATGCTGCACGAACATCTCGCGCGAGAGTATTGTTATCATCTTCGTGTCGAGCAGATAATGAAGCGGGGAGAGAGAGCGAGAAACACTATTGGTGTGAAAACGCATAAGAGGGAGAGAGAGAGAGAGAGAGAGAGCAGGGAAAAGATAGGGAGAGAGAAAGTTTGATCCAGCATCCCGCTGACAGCGCAGCGATAGACTCGAGTATCCCTGCTGCAAGCAGGGCCCAGCAGCTGGTGGAACTCAACACGAACGTCCGACGGAGTTACCGACCCACTTGTGGGCGGAAGTGGAGGAGTGAAAGGAGTGTGTGTTGCGAATCGAAGGGGAAACAGTATCGCCCCAAAAAGGGTGCTACTACTCCGAATTAATTTGTTCAGACATGAGCAACCGCTACCGGTCTTCTGGGTAGTCCAGCATTTCCAGGACGAATGATACCTTAGAAAGGGACAGGGAAGGGATAAGAATAAGCGAGAAAAGATGCGCTTTTTGTCCTCGTTGGGCATGGATTTAGTTTAAAAAGATTCAAATCTGAACAAACAGGGATTGGTTGTAGCAGATCCGGGCAGGACCATGAGGATAGCATACATTTCATCAGGACTCCCCACCTGGTGGAACTCTGACGCTGGCCGGGTCACTCCACGACGGGTCAACCATTGGCCCACATCCGTCCCCGTCGTCCCTTTAAGCCGACGCGGGTGTGTTCACTGCCATCCGCTGGCAGGTCCGCTTTTGCCAGCACCGTCGGCCTCGCCGTCGTCGTCACGGGGAGCATGCGCCGGAGCCAGCAGCCGATTGAACGCGTCCTTTCCCGGCGTGGGAGTAGCACGCCCGATCGACCGCCAGCACTCACGAAGCAAAGGAACCGGGAACTATATCCCGGAACCCGGCCACGACTCGCTCGGCTGGGACGCTCGCCTCGGTACTACGATGCATCGTCGATGCATCCATCATCCCCCGGGTAGGTGCTTAGCTCACCTCCGCCCACCCCATTCGACCGGGACTCACGCACACCTACAACGCAGCTCCCCGGCTAGGTGGACGCGGGCGGACAGGGACTCTTGACCGACTTTTTGGTTCGAAAACTGAAACACGCGCATAAAAACACACACAACTCCCGGTCGGAGGCGATCGTCCGGGATTTCATGCTTTCTTCTGTCTTTTCTTTTTTTCCACCCACCTAGGGAATGTCCACGCCCGAGAAAAGTCGAAGACCGACGGGGTGGCTGGCTGGCAGACGGTTTGCCACTTTCACGGAGCACCGCACCCGTCGCCTTCAGCATCAGCGCACTCGAGCGCAGTCAATGAAGCAGCACTGCTCGCGCTTCTCCCGGTGGGAGCACAAGGACACGGAGCACGCATGGCTGTGTGGGTGGGTTGGTGTGAAGATTTGTTGTTCACAAATCGGAACACTTTTCGCCGTTTCTTTCCCTATCGCATACTAAAGCAGGTCAAAGGGCCGTTAGGTCGTTGTTCGAGCAGCAATAAACAGCGATAGAAAAGTGTACTTACTTAATTGAGTCCTTCCCGTCCTATCTGTGTTGGTTTTCAAATATTATTGTAACACATTTTATAGATTCAGTAACGAGCACTTGACAAACTTGATTTGTTATAAAGTTCCAACACTTCAATCGAAAAAGTAGAACCGTATAAGGTTAATAAATGTTTATTTTTGTCAAAAAATGATTTAATCAAAGAAATAAATAACATATGCAATCAAAGCATTAGAGAAATAATTTTGTTCAAAGAATCGCTAGAGTTGAAAACGCAAACGAATAAAATTAGCGTAACATCTGAATTGAAACATTAAGCTTTGATGTTAGAAGAAACGAGACAAGATAAATTAATTCAGATGAAATATACTAAAAAACTATAAATAAAAACAGTCATGCGAACCCACAGCAAATCCAGCTCGATACATGTCGTGGTGAAGACAGAAACCGAAGCAGCAATTCCCCAGTCTCTCGGCGGCAGCAGCAGCAGCAGTTGAAGGAAACACTTTTTCCCCTTGGGAGTGAAAACCGGTTTTCCCGAGAACCGATTCTATGCTTGCGGTGCAAAGCCGGCAGACTGGAAGGATTCACTCACAGAAAGAGAAAACATTCATTCCGCGACGTTGTCGTCAGACGGATTTTCTTCCATCAATGACTCCGAGCTCGGAACGGGTGGGAATCGTGTCGGAGAATCTCCTCCAGCTCCACACTGGTTTTCGTCTTCCTTCGGGAGGGACCTCAACGGACACCCGGGCACCCGGTGGGCGTTGTTTCGCTCCGAATGGTTTCCGAACTTTCTGCATGACATTAATGAACGCCAACATTTTACTACCCGTGCTTACGAGCGTTTCCTCGTTCGGAACTCGTTCGCCCAAACAATCGTTTCGTCCTTTTCGGGGAGCTGTGAGGGACCACGAAACGGGACAACGAAGCGCAGGCAGACCACAGCGTATCATCTGCCATCATCGTCTAGTTCGCCGACATCCGTGAATGTGACGCACGACCACCGGAAAGTCCTTGGCTTGTCTACTGTCGTAGGGTTGCACGCAGCAGGGTTGTTTCAAGGATCAGTTCCTTCCAATTAACATCGGAAGCGGGGAGCGGCCACAGCATAAACCGCCAACCGCAGCTTAGCTTAATCGTCACCACCACTGACACTGCCCTTAGCGTCTTTTCGGCCGAAGTGACTGGGGACGAGCCTGGGTCTGCGTAGCAGGGAAATTCAAGAGTTTCCATCACAATGATTGTGCTCCCAGCAGGATTAGAGGGGGTATACGCTCCTTTTATCAATTGAAAACCCATCATTGTTCCAACCTTTGACGGTGTGCGTGCCACTAGCACTATTGACAAGGATTTTTTTGTGGGTATTTGGAGAAGACAAATTTATCTACAAATTAAGCTGCTGATCATGCTAGATCTATCGCATCATATTCAATTTGAATATATAATTCATTGAATCTATAATTATTGAACTTTTTCATTTTCCTTTTCGCTATTAAAATGCACACGTAAATGCGGATTAATCGGCCTGTGCGTATCTAAAAGAAAAGTAACATTTGAATGATCTCGGTTCGCAGCACCGAACACGTGCGTCGGCGAGAATTTTTCGTCTAAAAACTGATGAAATTTTGATTATCGGTACCAGGAGACTAGGATCGTGTAGCAGGTAGCGCAACACCGATAACACGTCACTGTCCGTCTCGTTCCGTCATACCAGCCAATAGCGGGGACCATAGTGCTACTATTCCACTACTGGGCCGCTCTTAGTGCGTTATCTCTTTCGTGTGCGGATCATCGCACCCAGTAGCGGCCGTACTTATTCGATACCAATCCAATTCGATACCTCCATACCATCGTCATCGTCGCCATTGAGAGAGGAAAATCGATGAATAGAATGAAATGGTAACATTTTGATAATGTACGTGATTGGCTGGTCCGCGTACTCGACATACCGGAAGAATTGTGCTACCTCTTCTATGGTCATACTGCCCTGGTAAAAAGAGGCTAAATTTTCTGGTTTAGCATTCAAGCGAGAGGAACGTCCAGAAAAATGCGGCCAAAGTCATACGGTATGCTGTCAAAGCCATAGCGATGTTCCAATTAGCGACTGTTGTAGAGTTCTCCGATGATTCGTGTGTTTGAAGCTGCCGTTACCCCATATTGATCAAACGCAACATTATTTTCTTTTCTTTCAGCAACATAAAACACATTCTCCTGTTAATTTAGTTATGAATCATTTTTCCAGTTTTTATTCTAAAAGTTCTACATAACTTCAATCAATTTTAATATAATAATATAATAATTATATTAATAATATTGTAATAGCAATATTAATGATATATATTAATATTGTGTATATAGAATTTATTTACAGTTCTTCTTTGTTACGATTTTCTGTTTTTTTCTTGTTTTTTTACTATACAGATCACCGTTCGTCAGCAAAATGATTTCCTACTAGTCACGATGCATTCCTCCCAGTGTCACAATTCTTTCTTTTTTTGTTACTTATTTCTTGTATTAATTATCAATCACCTATCACCATAAATAAACCGTCCTCCCAAGTCGTACAATTCTATTAGTTGCTGACGTTCGCATTGAATTGGAGACTGTTGCAAAATCGAGCAACAAATAGGGCTCTAATTAGTAATTGTTGATGTTATTCAGTTTCTGTTGCTTAGTTGCTTTTGTGTCTTGTTGTTTTGCTTGCTTGTTGGTATTACTTACGAATAGTTGCTTGTTTTATTTATTACACGTTTCGTTCATTGCTGCTAGGTTTCTTTTTTTTTTTACATAGTAACTCTGATTCAATTGTTGTTGCTCCATGTGCTCTTGTTACGTTCCGTGAACCCGAACCTCTTGGTTCACGGTTGGTTTGTGTTGTTTTAGTCTATGTTCATTGCTACGGCTGCTTCGAAATGCAAGTGCCGGTTATGCTCGCCCTTCCTACTAGTTAGTGTTTCCCCGTTCTGCTATTGTTATCTTCGTTTTTTTTGGTAATTTTGATTCTCTATGTCTGTACTAATCCTATATGTAGTTTTGTTTGCTCTGTCAACCCTTCTCTACTCTGTATACAATATATATGGATATATGTAGATGCATGTGTGTATATATAGATGTATAGCACTATATAATATCTCACAATACACTTTAAGCTTAGGTTTCATATAACTTCGCATGTTCTCCCTCCCTTACGATACTTGTTGTGTTGGTTTTGTTCTTTGATCTTTTCCCGACAGTGCATTTAATTCTGTGCAGGGTTCCTTATGTCTCGCTTCGCTCCTTAAAAAACTAGGTTTGTGGTTGGTTTACCTTGCTTTCTTCACAATGTGGTGTATCTTGTTTGCGGGTGTTATTCGTTCATTTGTTTTTGTTATCTCTTTTTATTTTGCCATCCACCAGTTTCTGGTCACGCCCTTCAAAATCCTGTTGAAGGACTTCAAAATAGAATGAATTGTCATTGCTCTTTTTACCGGTCCAAATGACTTGCGTTTGGCTCGTAACGCTTATTACTATAGTCTTTTAGTTTATAATGCTTTCAGTTTGTTACTCTTTCCGTAAAGTATGGTGAGGCGTCCGCACCACGTTTGCTCTTCTTTGCTTTGCCTTACGAATAAATGTTGCTTTTGTTTTGTGTTGAGATGCACTTTGTGAATGAATATAGATGTTTCGTTTAATTTCGTTCCAACAATCTTCTTGCTTCGTTCTGATGACCGTGTCGTTCTATGAACACTGCTTTCTTCCGATTGTGTGATTAAAGGATATTATTTTTCGTTCTTGTCCTTATGTTATCCTTCCCTTGATTTAGTATTCTTCATTTATTCCCTCGTGAGTTTATTTCAAGACATCAATCGTTTCATCCTTCGATGACCAGCGATAGTTTTGCAACCCGTTTAAAGCGTTATATAGATCGTTGATGTAAAAATGTCAAGTTTGGCCCTCGAATATTCAACTATATTCTTCGTTGGTAAGCAGAGTACTGTTTACTGTCGGATTATTGGATACTTATCAACCCAACCGTATCTAAACGCTTCCAGCGCGCACTACACTTAAATTACTTCTACAAATCAACTCCTTGGGCCCTACTTGCTAAGCTAGTATGATGATTGCGTTGATAGAGAATGATAAGGGGGAGAAGGCTTCTAGGGAGGAATCCTGTTGATATGAAACCATTGGTCCGCATGAAGAAATATACGCCATCGCTGACTGGAGACTTCGTTCGGGCAACGATTGAACAAAGCCATGCAGTTTTTGATAAAATTTGGCAAATTTAACAAATACAGTACACTACAACGAAAAATAACGAATCAATAGGAATTGATCTTTAAAGGTTATTAACACCTAAACATCGAAAGGAACAACAAAAAGCAAAAATTTGATGAAGAAAAGCACAAACTGGAATACCGGGAAAGATTATTTCTGTTTTGGAAAACAAATGCTTTGAGACACTGTGTGCGTTACAGTTATTATTCCCGTATTCTGTCTGTTGCTGAATAACCTGTTCGAAGATTACGTTTTAAATATTATCTTTTTCTCCTTTAAGAATGGAAAATCTCACTGGATCTCCGCTGATGAAAAAACATAGACCTGCTGCTAGAGCGTTATGAGATGCCTGGGAGAGTTATCGTTTCGAATCACCCTCCATCGGTTGAACATTTGAACATTATTGCTGAGTAAGTTTATAGGCAATCTCTTCTGTGTCGATTGAAAACAATGCGATTAATTTCAATTTATAAAACCAATGTAATAGGACGAACATTCACATACAAACGAACAACCGAAGCACAAGCACTAAATAATACAATATATATTCTACTCACTTAACAAACCAAGAGCAGAGTAAAAATTAGGACTAAAATAAAAACAATTTTCCGAACTAATTCCTAACCCTTCGTACACTTTGCGTGCCTTTCATATCTCAAGGATGAGCTAATATGCCGAAAGAACAAATGACCTCTCTAACGTACGTTCATTTGACTAAATTTTACATTAATAATCTTTGATGTTAGCCACCAATCTTGCCATTGCGCTCCCGCTATTGCTACATAAAACCGTGGTTCGATAAATTGGCTATTTTTACGACCAATGTTAAACCTTTGCAGTGTTTGGGGCGCCACTACTAGTCTATTCGTTTTGCCTACACTCAAAGCGTTACTCAAGTCTTATTCTTTTCCTTTCCTTTCACTTTTTCGTCGGTTCATTAAGTCTTTTTCGTGTATCTCGCTTGAGTAATCTTCTGTGAGCATTCACCATGTAAATAATATTGAAAAATCTTTAATAATATAAAACATATAGCCTGTTTAAAATTTTACACATTTTGCTTTGACCATAGATAAGTCTCCTGGCTGATGCGTTAGAAATGGATAGAACAAACTTGACCATTCCTTTGCATTCGGGTCGTTTTAAGGTTTTTCCTTCTTCCACTTTTGCTACAAAAATAGAATATCGCTTTGAGCTGACGTTTCTCCTTTTTTTGATTACCACACAGTCATGCTAAACAAGATGCTTTCGGGCTAGGAATCATTAAATCTGATTCTGATAAGGAACCATAATAATTCATGTCTAGGGTGAATTTAAAACCAGAAAATACTATCAATCCATGATACTTCAGAACTCTGTCATTTGGGCAACTTTGAACAAGTGCCTGTGTGTACTGTGTGGAACGAATTATGAGTCCAATTGAAAGTATAATCTTGAGCTGGTAACTTAGGATAAAAGATGGTCCTGATATTACACAAACATTAGATTATAAACTATCATCTCTGTTTAAAAGCAAAGTGTATTTCAAGATCCAAAGTGTGCTCTGTAGGAAAAAAATACTACTTTGTTCGACCGACATTAGGTTTGGTTCTGGTACTGCTATACTGTTACGGCGTTAGGAAGGGAAAGGTTTAGCCGCTTTGATGAACATTGATCACGGTTATGCTGATTGTTATCTGCTGTCGGTCCATTCCTCCTTCGCTCCTTCCCCGTCCGATGTTCCCAAGTGTTTGCTTGTTTGTTTGATTGATTGATTGCAAGATTGAACCGCACATGAGCACGGCGTCACCAGATGCCCTCCACGCTCCTCGTCGAATTGTTTGCGGATTACTGTTCTCGAAGGTGAATGTGACACATCTACCGTTGATGAATAAGGTATCCGCCACTTACTTTCGAGTGTTGCACCGCCAAGTTGGTGCGCCCGTTGCGTGTTCACTGGAGTGCAGTAGAACTGCAACATACCCATTGCTTTTGGATACCCGTTTGCAGCAGCGTACGAGAAAATCGTGATGGTCCCTATACACCAGTACCTGTGCCCGTTGTCCCTGGTTGAAAGGGACCGGGAGTGGATTTGGTAGCTTTATGTATGGTTCTCGATTCGGTTCTCGGCGTTGCTCATTATTGTCAGTGAAGTGTGCTAGTACGGTTCTAGCTGCTTCTCGAACGGCGGTTCCAGCAGCAGCGTCCAATGTTACATTCGTCGCAGCTTCTGGATGCCGGCCTGGACGTACTTGACGACGTTGTACAGCGAACTGTGCAACGTCATGGGTCCGTTCTCGTGGTCTAGGTCAATGAAAAATTCTGCAACAAAACAAGAAGAAAGCAACCGTCAGAGGAGAAGCACTCCGGGTGGGGAAGCAACGTCCCGTTACTTACCGATATGGTTCCCCCGTAGAACTAAACTATCCGCTTGTTCCCAGAGATCCAAACAGGTGGATAGATGCGTAAATAGTGTTGTTTGTTTTTGGTAAGCGCCGTGTACCTGCAAAAACAATGAGCAAATGTTGAAAGTATGTAGGAAAGTTTTTGATTGAATTTCCCACCACTAGGAAAAAAATATTTCAAGATAAATAAAAAACAATTTACTCACATTCATGGGCATTATGATGCATTGGGCAGGCGACGAACTCATTGGCGGCATTGCGCCGACCTGATTATTCTGCCCGGAACTGTAGCCCGAGCTCTGTTTTCGCGAATGGGAAACAGAACACAACACAAAATTTGAGAACAAAATACATTGAAATCGGACAAATCGCTGATACCCATAGCACACTGGGCAGTTGTTAACTTATGCTTTACCTGCGACGTTACCGACGTTGGCGAGAGCGGCGACGGCGTGTTGCCGTTGATCAGCTCCGGTGCCGGTGCCGGTACGATGCTGGTTTTGTGATTGAACTCGCCGATCGTTTTGGCAGCCTCCTTCATATCCATCCGCCGCATCTTGTAGAGCTTCAGATAGATCAGTGATTGGCACCGTAGACTGGACAGGTTCAGAAGGGAAAATAGAATGAATGAAATGGTTTTGGGCTCTGGTAAAAGTGTTGCTGCTTTTCCTTACCTCAAAATGGCCACCTTGGTATGAATACTGGCCTGCACCCCCGGGTTTTGCATTTGGCTACGAAATTTCGATGAAATGAATCTAAAACGTGGAGAATAGATTCCGTTTAATAACGAATTACATTACTCTCACTCGTGCGAATCCACAACGAACTCACTTGATGAGACAAAGGGTATCTTTGTACATCGTGAAGGCAGCTTTCTCGGTAATCGGATCCCGTTCCATCGTGTCACCGGTCAACAGGAAGAACAGCACGGCTTCCAGGTACAGCATCGCCTGCTTCAGATGGTCCAGCTCGCGGTCGGCAGCGTGCTTCAGCCGTTTCGCTTCCGAAAGGAACCGGTTCTGGTCGCGAATCTCCGGCACTTCGTCCTCAGTCCGCTCGAAGTACGACACGTACACCTGCTTGATCTGTACCGTCGTCGGGGCGACCTCCAGCACCGGTGGCACGCTGATGATTTCGGTAACTATTCCCGCCGCACCCATGGCGCCGCCGCCGATCGCCGCTAGCTGCTGGGTATGATTATGGCTGCTGCTGTGATGTAGCACTGGGTGCTGCATACCCGGCATTCTCTCCACCGCTGCAGCGGTCGGAGCGACCACCGATGAGGCTACCGACTGGCAGTCGTCTAACCGATCGTGATTGGTCGGCGGAAGTTGGTCAAGTTGATCAGTCTAGAAAAGAAATAAACGAAAGGCAGGATTGAAGAACAATTCGTCAAGGAATAAAAATCCGAAAATATGCCAAACCAAACTCACCTGTGCATTGGTAGATTTGTCTTTTTTCCGACGCTTCTCCTTGTACGTGTTATTGCTGCCGGAGCTGGTCGATCGCTTGCGCATCCTTCCAGATGCGCCTCCCGCTACTTCGCCCTCCCCTCCAAGTGTACCGTTCACAATGATGGCGGTGGTAGTTCCTGCCTGCACCAACTTGGCAAGCTTACTGTCTGCCCCCAGGTCGCCCCCGTTGGCGCCAACTCCTCCGTACTCCTGCTTGATCATCGATTGTGCCGAATTTCCTTCCTGCTTGATTGCCCCGTAGTTGGAGTATTTGCCGCTGCCACCGCTACCGTTGCCATTGCTGCCTCCGTACAGGACGGCTGATTTGTCCTCCTTAAGTCGTTCGCCGTAGCCTAGCTTTTCCGACTTGGTCAGCAGTTTCTCGTCGTACGTCTTACCGGCCAGTGCAGTCGTCGTCTTCGAGCTGGCGTCACCGAGCTGGTTGGCAATGCTATGATGGTGGCCTGTTTGATACGCTCCCTGATGATGGTAACGATGATTACTGTTGCCGCTGCTACCGTTGGCTTGCATCAACGGTGAGTTGTTCCCATAAACACCATCGCGGTAATCGCGAGCCTTCTGCGCGGCTCCACTGTGATCACTGTTGATGGAGTTGCTCCGATGGCGCACCGGACCGGATCCATTCTCCACCGGAGAAGTATCAAGTAGGCCGTCGGGAAGCAAGCGTCCACCAGCACCGTACGCCACCCGGTCGTCCAGCAGTCGCGGTGTGGAAGAGGAGCTGTGCACCGAGCTGCCGCTTCTGTCATGGTCCTGTTGCTGCTGTTGCTGCTGTTGCTGCTGCTGCTGCTGGTCGACGGAGTTTCGTCTCCGCTTGCCGCTGTGCGACTGCTCGTACGGACTTTTGCTCTTCTGGCGAGCGGAGGCACTTCGCTGGGCACTGTAGCTTTCGTTCGATCGTTGCTGCTGTCGAGACCCACCAACACCGTTGTTCATCTGCGCGGCCGGCGGGGGAATCTTGAGCAACCGGTTCAGATCGATCCGGCAGAGAAGCGGCAGATTGCTACTGCTTAAGGCACCTCTGGCGGGCGAGAAGAGAAGCTGCTTGTCGATTGGCGCGAGCGACCCGGAGCTCGTGTGGGCCGTTCCTCTGCTGCTCGGTCGACCACCACCGATGTCCCCGGTGGAGGATGGAGGTCGTGGAGGGGTTGAGGCACTACCGGCAACCATTAACCCTGGTACGGTCAGATGCTGCCGGGACGGTGGTCGTTTCGTATCGCTCGCTGCGGTCGGCGCCGTCGTGGAGCTGCCGGAGTTCGGTGTGGTGGCAGTTTGGTTTTTGGCAGGGTGCAGCTCATCAACATGGTCAATATACACCTGTCCCTTGCCCTTTCCACCCTTGCCTTTTCCTCCCTTACCCTTGCCACCGCTGACGGCAGCCGTGTTGATGAAAACGCGCGCGAAAAGGGCAGCCTTTTTGTTCTTGTTTTGTTTCTGCTGTCCAAAAAAATGCATAAAAAATCAACGTTATCAAGTGGAACACATTGCATTTAGATATTTAAGGATACATGCCTTCTCCTTCTTAGCCGGGGCATCGCTATCACTATCGCTATTGCTATCTGACCGATCGTCGTCATCGTCATCGTCGTCGTCATCGTCATCGTGGATGTGGTTGGAATTTGGGGCACGATTGACATCCTCGTCGACTGAGGCCAACGCTGAGCCCGTCGAGCTTTTCCGGCTTTTCTTCTTCTTCGCCTCTGCGGCATGGTTAGTCACATCCGTAACCCGTGGGCCATTTGTCGGAAACGGGGGTGAAATAATTGAAGGCCTCCTGTGGAGATAATAGAAGCGACACGGTAACAAAGATATCCAATAAGCACTTGTCTCGTTTCTTAAATGAATGATCGATAACGAGTAAGCTAAAAAAACATATAAAAATCATGAAACATACTCGTCATTGCTATCCGAAGAAAGATTATGCGGGTGATAGTTGTTGCTACTCCTGCTGCCACTACTGCTCCGGTTGCCCTCTCCGCCGTTGGTGCTGTTCTTTGTGGGGAGCACGGGTGCACCGGTAACTACTCCGGCGCCGCTCCACGCCTTGCTCGTTGCATGGTTGTGCGACGGCGCCACAACAGCGGGCGGTACCTTTTCGAGCTTCTTTTTCGCCTTCTGTTTCTTCGTCTTGACCGGCGCAACCACCGGATCGATTTCGACTGGTGCCGGACATTCGTTGGCAAAGTCCGACTCGGCCGATGAAACCGATGGTGGATCCGACAAGCCGCAGGAGGACGAGCCACTTTCGCTGGAGATCACCGTTTCGCTGCTGAGAATCTTCGACGGCCGCGACTTGCGGGAAGTGGACTTCTTCGATGGGACGATTCCGTCGACGGAAGGTATGCTGATCGGGGGGCTCATAATGCCCCCAATACCACCAGCAGCACCCCCAACGGGGTACGCAGGGATGGTGGAGGAATTGACAGACGTCTGCTTTTTCGTCGGCGTCGATCCCAGCGAGGGCGTCTTGCTTGACCTTCGCCCGCTACCACCACGGCCACTCGCTGCTGAGTCTGCATCCGAGTAGCGTGCACTTGATGCGGCACTCGTCGTACCGTCACCACCGCCTTGAGTATTGCCACCGTTCACTTTCCGCGGCCGTCCGCGGACCTTCAGAGACGTCTTTTCCTTCTCGAACGATTGCGACCGACTGCGGCGCGCACCGTACCGTTCGTCTTCGCTACTGCTCGTGGAACTGTCCCTCGATTCACGCTCGTTTCCGGACCCCCCGATGAGCTTGCGTTTTCGCTTCTTTTTCTTTGCCACTGCGGCGAGGGCCGTGGCAGACGCTAGACCGTTTCCGGCTGTTGCTACCAACGTAGGACTGTCCTGTGATAGGTGGGTGCTAACGTGATGAAGGAGCACTCGATGGTGCTGCGGCTGCTGTTGCTGCGGTTCGATGATATCACCTACGACCGTCGACGGAGGGAGCACTTCCGCATCGTCGGAGTCACTGTCCGACATGCTCGAGATGGGTTTGATCAGGCTAAACTCTTTGGCTTCCTGTAGGGCACTTATCACATCCTCCTGCTCGACGACATCGCTAAACAAATGTTGCTGTTTTAGTTGCTGCTGCTGGTGATGATGGGAACTGTTTTGGTGGTAGTTTCCACCGTGCGGATGATGCTGCTGGTCCGGGCTTTTGATAGGACTGGACAGCGACAAAAGCCGATCGGTAGCGTCATCCTTCAGCTCACTCTTGATACCGGGCGGCGATGAGGCACTATTTTCGCTGGGATACGGTTCCTGCTTGACGGAGTTGGTAGAGGACGCAGTTGTAGGGGCTGCCGCCATCGGACCATCGCTGTTGCTTACGCTACTGCTTGCGTTCGACAGGTGATCATCGTCCGTCAGCGGGGGCAGGGGTTCATTTTTGATGGCCGCACCGGTTGAGGAACGGTCCGAAATGGCGGGCGATGCGATTGCATCTCCACCGGATCCCATTTTGAGCGGCCGCAGGGGCGAAGAGATGGAATTTTCCTCGTGTGCGTGTTGGTGCATGTTGGCGAGATGGTGATGCCGTTCATTCGCATTCACATTCGCATTCGCACTACCGCCATGGGGGGCACTTTCGCTTGGCACTTGTTGACTACTGTTGGTAGGTTGTTTGAGGAAGTTCAGTAGCGACCAATCCATTGGTCGGCGAATGGGGCTGCCTCCGCCAGCGCCACCCGCACCGACGGTAGCACCAGTACCGGTCGGTCCACCGCCAACTCCACCCGCACCACCGTTCGAGGAGAGATCCGTACCGAGCGGACCGCTGGCGGCAGGAATCCCGCTGCCTACTTTATTGCCGATGTTGGAGTCTTCGCTCGACGACTCGTCCGCACTCTCGTTGGATGAGGTATCGCTGGAGTTGCGCTTCTTGGACCCACCGTCCGCCGCGTCGTCGCTGTCCGAGGCGTTGTTGTGGTTAACGTCCTCTATGTTTGGGCTGTCGGGAGTTGGAAAAGAACGGG
This sequence comes from Anopheles plumbeus, assembly GCA_034621735.1. Lineage (NCBI taxonomy): Eukaryota > Metazoa > Arthropoda > Insecta > Diptera > Culicidae > Anopheles > Anopheles plumbeus. The sequence continues at coordinate 32,683,772 of JAOEFI010000004.1, read as the reverse complement.
AAGTTACTCATCACATTCGATTCATCCGCGACCCGTTGATCCGAGTGCAAACCTACCCTAGCGGACGAAGCATCGCCAATCCGGGAACTGTAGTAGGAAAAACCGCCGAAGGCACGAAGACGACGACGTACAGTTGAACGAATGACGGTAAAGTGACCAGGGCGCAGCAATCGATCAGCATCGCAGGAGCACAGTTAGGTCCGGATAATCCAGGCACATGACACACATTGTATGGCGTTGGTCACATCACAGCAGTAGCAGCAGGTTCCAATGACAGGCACCGGCAAAGAAAGAGAGTAATAAAGGTATCGATTAAAAAGTTGCAATCAATAATTCAACGATGACTGAAGTAGAACGCCCACTTGACACAGGACACACTAAAAGACACCTCCCCAAATGAGCGAACGATTGCGAAGAAAGCGACGGAGAAAGTACTGGTCAAGGGACATCAACGTGTGGCCGGAGCGTAAATAGTCGTTAGGGCAAACACGTCCCGTCCCTGGTGGTGCTGACGAAATAAGTACTGTGTTAAGGAAAATTGACACTTTTCTTTTTCCACAAATCATACCCATAAGTGAATTGAAGGTTGACATTTTTTTTTAATAAAATCTGCAGATTCGTTCAATCGTTAAGCAATCTAAAAGAACTTATTCAAGTTATTTATAAACTTATTTATCAAAGCATAGCTTGATTCCGTCATTGCTAGGTGCCATTAAACGGCGCTCGTTGTAATTTGAGTTTAACACAAACAAAATCAGAGCTGCAGGTCGCTGGTACGCGCGCAACATTGTGATCTTAAGCCTCGTCAAGGTCGAGCAGCTTACCAACGTAAACTCGCGAACGGCTTTCTCCTCACCAAACACATCTGCAAACATGCGCAAAAACAATGCCATCGCGCAGAGCGCGACGAACAAAACAAAAACAAACGAGCATAACAGACTGCGTTCCATTCCAGCAGCACCGCCGCCAGCCGACCATAAACTCAATTATTACGCGATAACTACTGGCAGTATTCTGTTGTCCACCTTCCTCCCTGGCCTTCCCCAGGCAGGGTAGATGCCGGGAACCATCGGCGGAAAGGCGACGCACTGGTTCCGATACTTACGGGACGATTTGGCCGCACCGGATGACGCCAACAGGGGCTTCAGGGGACCCATCATGGGCGGCAGGGTGGCGTAGACGTGCTTCGGCATCACGTTCGGATTGCTGAAGCTGAACTTCGACTCCAGCTCCTTGCGCGGCGTGGCCCCAATCTCCGTCAGCGGTGTCATCACGTTGATTTTCATCTCGTGCAGAATCTTCTCCACGTTGGGGCCCTGTTTGAGCGGGGTTGAAATATCACTTGAGTTCTGTGGCGTGGATTGTTCGTTGGTTGGTTGGTGTCGTGTGTTGGCGTGTGACGAGAATGATGTAAATGTTCAACATTTGATCACGATGGCGAAGGTCGAGCAGATGTGACGAAACGAAAATGACAAGCAAACCAACGTAAAAAACGAGCGGGAGAAAGAAAATGAAAGCAAAAGAGAGAGAGAGAAAAATCATTAGAATGGGAAAACCAAACTATTCCCACAGTTTTTTCGCTGAGGGATACAAACACATGAACACACAAAACGAAGAACTCAATAAAAGCTAGTGACAAATTACTTCATGCATACACAAACGAAAGTAGGAACAAGAGGAAACTGACAACGGCTGACAAGAAGCAAGACAAGTAGGTGTTCTGAAGATGAAAGTAACGAAACTATCAAAAAATGGCACAACTGGTGAGCAAAAGCAGAGCGAACAGATTTAAATCTGTGTATCAAACGGGGCATTAGTCTCCGATGAAACATACACACCGAAAACTCGACGGGAAAACTCCAATAGCCTTACGTTCCCTGTGCAACAAACTATTCCGACACGTTCTCCCCTAATTAGGCAAGCAATAGGGACTCGATTTTCCTCCACTGAAGGTAGATACTGACAGGGACTGGGGGACTGTACTGACAATAGAAGGAAAACTGTACCGATTTTCGGTAAACATTAAATGCACGAAAGCACTCTAGTGTATTGTTTATGGGTTCGCGTCAATAGTAAACATTAAACGACGTGTCTAGAGTAATTTTTAAAAAATGTTGATAATAAAACGGTTGGAGTCACAACTATTAAGGGGAAGAAAAGTTCAGCGTCAACATGGAATAGGGGGGGGGGGGGGGGGGGGGGGGGGGGGGGGGGGGGGGGGGGGGGGGGGGGGG